>CM077216.1:1394710-1397210 GCA_039654625.1 Rhinogobio ventralis
GTATTTCTGTAACACACTGCGTGAGGATCGTCCGGCGGGAGCACAGGCACATCTCAGGTGAGACACAGATGAACATGTAGTCTCTGTCCACTCTAACGGTCATCCGCTCACAGAGGAAGAGACGACTGCGTTTGCTGGATCTGACACAGACCGGCGTGGCAGAACGGATCCGGATCATGTCTGTAATAATGCTCTGCAGTAGTGTATGAAAGCACAATCAGGGCAGGGAACACATATCACATCAGTGTTGATCTGTGACCAGCTATACAGGAAATACAACCCACAAATGAGACTTTATGATCACACTCTCGGTCCATAAAAAACTCTCATAAATGATATACTATTATAGTTTTTGTTAATATTTTGAATTTTTCATTTAAGTTTTAGTAACTTTATTGTGTTTTTGCCATGTTATTTATTTATTTTTTAAATATGTATATAGTTTTTCATATTTATTTCAGTTTTAGTTCTTCAACTAAACAAATTAAAATGAGAAATGTTGCCTTGGCAACTAACCGGAAGTTGACATTTTTTTAAATATTTTATTTTATTTCAGGTATTGTTTATTCTATTTAAATGAGTAAAAATAAATACTAAATGAATAGTTTTAGTAAATGATAATAGGTATGGATCTGTTCTGTCAGTATTAAATACATTTAAAGGACAGGATTGTGTTTACGTTCAGTTAGTGCACAAAACAAATAATGTGTAGAAAAAGAAGTATACAATATATATTTCAATATTTAATATCTCGTTCTATTTATCTGCATCCACGTGATTCACTCTCAGTGCTTTGGGAATCAGTTCGAGTGAGTCATTTGGAATGATTCATTTGTGAATCAGATATTGTAACCCTTTTCCACCAGAACAAACCGGGTGCTAGTTCAGAGCCAGTGCTAGTGCCAGTTCTGAGTTGGTTCAAGCCTTCTAAGAACCGGTTTGCCTTTCCACGGGCTAGAGAGCCACCACAGAGCCAGGTCTTACGTCACTGTATATGTCTCATCTTCCTCAGCAACGCTAGCGAGGCAGCGGGAAACACAAACACTGAAACACACCAGGCTTATTCGAGATGCATCGGCGCTGCGCAGACTGATCCGCGTATGATATCAAAATACCGCACGAGCGATTCAAAAGCATAAGGAGTCGTATGCTCTCGCTGTACTTTGATGTCATACGGCGATCGGTCTGCACCGATGCATCTCGAACAAGCCTTCCATCAATAATGGCGAACGCTGCGTTACTATTGATGCTCATGGCTTTATGATCCTACATCGGCATCCAAACACAGCGAATCCAACGCATTCGTGCAGCTCGCTGTAATTTGTATAGACGGAGATTACAATCGAGCAGCTATTAGCTCGATTAGCTGCTAATTCAAAAATGGCGGTCACAAGTTTGTGTTCGTCTTGTTGGTCACGGTAACCCGCCCTCAGCCCCTGACGCAAGCGGTTCTTACTTCTAGACCAGCAATGATTTGGTGCTACTTAAAGGAACACGCCAACTTTTTGGGACTTTAGCTTATTCACCGTATCCCCCAGAGTTAGATAAGTCCATACATACCATTCTCATCTCCGTGCGTGCCGTAACTCTGTCTGACGCACCCACCGCTAGCCTAGCTTAGCACAAAGACTGGAGGTAAACGGCTCCAGCTAGCCTACTGCTCAATAAGTGACAAAATAACACCAACATTTTCCTATTTACATGTTGTGATGTGTATAGTTACATTGTGTACTAAGACCGACGGAAAATGAAAAGTTGCAATTTTCTAGACCGATATGGCTAGGGACTATACTCTCATTCCTGCGTAATAATCCAGGAGCTTTGCTGCCGTCCCATGGGTGCAGCGGCGCAATGATATTACGCAGCGCCTGAAAACAGGCTAACTTCCGTCAACATAACCAACATGACAACCAGCTTGCACAGAGAGCGTGCTGGGGACTATTTTGCGCCGCTGCACCCATGGTACGGCAGCAAAGCTCCTGGATTATTACGCAGGAATGAGAGTATAGTCCCTAGCCATATCAGTCTAGAAAATTGCAACTTTTCATTTTCTGTCGGTCTTAGTACACGATGTAACTATACACATCACAACATGTAAATAGGAAAATGTTGGCGTTATTTTGTCACTTATTGAGCAGTAGGCTAGCTGGAGCCGTTTACCTCCAGTCTTTGTGCTAAGCTAGGCTAGCGGTGGGTGCGTTAGACAGAGTTATGGCACGCACGGAGATGAGAATGGTATGTATGGACTTATCTAACTCTGGGGGATACGGTGAATAAGCCCCAAAAAGTCGGCGTGTTCCTTTAAGAACCACTTTTCCTGGTTCGGAGCTGGTGCTTTGGGTGTAGAAAGACAAAGAACCGATTTGAAACTAGGCTCTGGCTCCGAACCAGCACCAGCACTGCCTTGGTGGAAAAGGGGTATTGTTGAACACACACGGTTACTAAACAAAACTTGACAAGGAAAACAGAAAATATACAAATAAAATCAGAATATGAACAA
>CM077216.1:1402210-1437210 GCA_039654625.1 Rhinogobio ventralis
TATACACTCACCTAAAGGATTATTAGGAACACCATACTAATACTGTGTTTGACCCCCTTTCGCCTTCAGAACTGCCTTAATTCTACGTGGCATTGATTCAACAAGGTGCTGAAAGCATTCTTTAGAAATGTTGGCCCATATTGATAGGATAGCATCTTGCAGTTGATGGAGATTTGTGGGATGCACATCCAGGGCACGAAGCTCCCGTTCCACCACATCCCAAAGATGCTCTATTGGGTTGAGATCTGGTGACTGTGGGGGCCATTTTAGTACAGTGAACTCATTGTCATGTTCAAGAAACCAATTTGAAATGATTGGAGCTTTGTGACATGGTGCATTATCCTGCTGGAAGTAGCCATCAGAGGATGGGTACATGGTGGTCATAAAGGGATGGACATGGTCAGAAACAATGCTCAGGTAGCATTTAAACCATGCCCAATTGGCACTAAGGGGCCTAAAGTGTGCCAAGAAAACATCCCCCACACCATTACACCACCACCACCAGCCTGCACAGTGGTAACAAGGCATGATGGATCCATGTTCTCATTCTGTTTACGCCAAATTCTGACTCTACCATCTGAATGTCTCAACAGAAATCCAGACTCATCAGACCAGGCAACATTTTTCCAGTCTTCAACTGTCCAATTTTGGTGAGCTTGTGCAAATTGTAGCCTCTTTTTCCTATTTGTAGTGGAGATGAGTGGTACCCGGTGGGGTCTTCTGCTGTTGTAGCCCATCCGCCTCAAGGTTGTGCGTGTTGTGGCTTCACAAATGCTTTGCTGCATACCTCGGTTGTAACGAGTGGTTATTTCAGTCAAAGTTGCTCTTCTATCAGCTTGAATCAGTCAGCCCATTCTCCTCTGACCTCTAGCATCAACAAGGCATTTTGGCCCACAGGACTGCCGCATACTGGATGTTTTTCCCTTTTCACACCATTCTTTGTAAACTCTAGAAATGGTTGTGCGTGAAAATCCCAGTAACTGAGCAGATTGTGAAATACTCAGACCGGCCCGTCTGGCACCAACAACCATGCCACGCTCAAAATTGCTTAAATCACCTTTCTTTCCCATTCTGACATTCAGTTTGGAGTTCAGGAGATTGTCTTGACCAGGACCACACCCCTAAATGCATTGAAGCAACTGCCATGTGATTGGTTGATTAGATAATTGCATTAATGAGAAATTGAACAGGTGTTCCTAATAATCCTTTAGGTGAGTGTATATATATATCTCTGACTCTCAGCTTCAAGAACGAGCTCTAGACGCAGTTTGTGTGTTTTGTGGTTGTTCAGGAGTGGCGGTGCAGTGTCCTCTCAGCCTGGGGTCAGAGGTCAAAGGTTACCCCATCCTCCAGGAGAGGACGCACTGCTGCAGGCCATCATGGATCTGGAGAGAGAGTGAGCAGCACGTCACACACACACACACACAGAGACGACATGAACGCTCTGGTTCAAGTAAAGAGCGTTGTGTTCTGTGATCAGGGCTGATGGTGACGGCGGCAGACGCGGCCCGTCCAGATCCAGAGCGGCCCGCGTCAGCAAACAACAGCAGAACACGAGCGCCGCGCCGCCCTCGTCCACTCGCCCCGAGAGCTGCGCTAACCAACGAGGTCAGGTTTGAATTCACAATCATCTCCTCTTCCATCAGAACACTACAGATGTTTTGAAGACGATTATAAAACCCTCTCCAGTTCGAGGGTATCATCAACTAAAACTCAAACCCTTAAAAACATTTATATTTTTGTTACTTGGAAAAATGTTAACGTCCAACGAACTGCCGAGACGACATTTGTAATTATTTCGTTTAACGTGAAGTACTAAATTAACCAATTAACTCAAAATGAAATAAACACTAGACATTCTAAACATTAAAACAGAAAATATAAAAATAATTCAAAATATTAATAAAAACTATAATGTATTTATGAAACTAAAATAACCCTGTTTCAGTTTAACTAAAACTGAAATCTGAAGAAAAAAGAATAAAACAACAACATTTATGATTTGTCCAAAGATATGATTTATGAAAAAGTAATAAAAATGACAATTAATAAAAAAAAAAAAAAAAAATATATATATATATATATAGTATATTAAAATAATATTGTTTCAGTTTAATTCAAAACCGAAAATCTGAAGAAAAAATTACACTACACTAAACACTACATTACATTACACTAAAATTAGAAAAAATTAAACTACAATCTTTAGATATGATAAAACACACTACAAAACTGAAATAAAGTTAAAATATAAAAATTAAAAAAAAAAACATTTAAAAAATCTAAATATTGAACACGATTATAGTATATTAATGAAACTAAAACAACATTGTTTCGGTTTAATTAAAAAATCTGAAGAAAAAAGCACTGACAAAAAAATTAAGGAATAAAACAACAACATTTATGATTTGTCCGAAGATATGATTTATGAAAAAGTAATAAAAATGACAACACAATTAATAAAACTTGAACTAAAATTAAAATATAAAAATAAAATTAAAAAATAAAATGAAAATATATTTAAAAAAAAAAAATCTAAATATTAAAAACTATAATAGTTTATTAATGACTCTAAAACAACAGTGTTTGAGATGAACATTTACTCGCTGTCCAGTTTAATAAACACTGACACAGATGACACTGAAGGTCTGATGCGAGTCTTTCTTTGTATGTTCTTGATCCACTGGCCTGAAGTTTGTGGTGTGGGTTTATTTCCCATGTTTTCCTTCTATAATTCCCGTATCTTTACGGCTGGAAACCTCTCTCTAGACCAGCGCTCCGCTCCGATCCAGCTGCTGATGGCTTTTCCACACGGCCTCCTCGTAAACGCTCTGAATCCGTGACTGCGCTTTGAATCGGGTGGCGTTACGCTCATCTCCGACGCGGTGGAGAAGCTCGGAGAGGAATCTTCCGCTTGTGGAGCGGATCCGATGAGGTTTCAGCTCCGGTCCGGTCACGAGAAACTCGAGCAGCCGCGTCCAATCGGATCCAGGTCTGATGAAGGTGCAGCTAAATCCATTAGGAGTTTGTTTCACTGGAGGTTTAGTGGTTAGTGGGGTTAGATAGTTAGTTAGGAACCAAACATCATCCCAAAAGAGTCGCACTTCAGAATGACCTTCACTGATGATATAAACATTATATGATGCTGATCAGATGAACACATACTTAAAATTAAAGCTGATTTTGGTGGTTTTTTTGAGCACTTGTCAACCATCTAAAACAGCTGTGAGACAAACTAAACCAGTATAAACCAGCTGAGACCAGCTAAACCAGCTGTGAGACAAACTAAACCAATATAAACCTGCTGACACCAGCTAAACCAGCTGTGAGACAAACTAAACCAATATAAACCAGCTGAGACCAGCTAAACCAGCTGTGAGACTAACTAAACCAGTATAAACCAGCTGAGACTAGCTAAACCAGCTGTGAGACAAACTAAACCAATATAAACCAGCTGAGACCAGCTAAACCAGCTGTGAGACGAACTAAACCAGCTGTGAGACAAACTAAACCAATATAAACCAGCTGAGACCAGCTAAACCAGCTGTGAGACGAACTAAACCAATATAAACCAGCTGAGACCAGCTAAACCAGCTGTGAGACAAACTAAACCAATATAAACCAGCTGAGACCAGCTAAACCAGCTGTGACACAAACTAAACCAATATAAACCAGCTGAGACCAGCTAAACCAGCTGTGAGACTAACTAAACCAGTATAAACCAGCTGAGACTAGCTAAACCAGCTGTGAGACAAACTAAACCAATGTAAACCAGCTGAGACCAGCTAAACCAGCTGTGAGACAAACTAAACCAGTATAAACCAGCTGAGATTAGCTGAACCAGCTGTGAGACAAACTAAACCAAAATAAACCAGCTGAGACCAGCTGTGAGACAAACTAAACCAATGTAAACCAGCTGAGACCAGCTAAACCAGCTGTGAGACAAACTAAACCAATGTAAACCAGCTGAGACCAGCTAAACCAGCTGTAAGACAAACTAAACCAATGTAAACCAGCTGAGACCAGCTAAACCAGCTGTCAGACGAACTAAACCAGTATAAGCCAGCTGAGACCAGCTAAACCAGCTGTGAGACAAACTAAACCAATATAAACCAGCTGAGACCAGCTAAACCAGCTGTGAGACAAACTAAACCAATATAAACCAGCTGAGACCAGCTAAACCAGCTGTGAGACGAACTAAACCAATATAAACCAGCTGAGACCAGCTAAACCAGCTGTGAGACGAACTAAACCAGTATAAACCAACTGAGACCAGCTAAACCAGCTGTGAGACGAACTAAACCAGTATAAACCAACTGAGACCAGCTAAACCAGCTGTGAGACGAACTAAACCAGTATAAGCCAGCTGAGACCAGCTGTGAGACGAACTAAACCAATATAAACCAGCTGAGACCAGCTAAACCAGCTGTGAGACAAACTAAACCAATATAAACCAAAATACTGAATATATTAAAAAACAGCTTATTCAAAATGTTAATAATAATTGAAATGACACTGGTTAAAGAGAAAACCAACATGAACGAATAGAACGTTATTGTAAAGTTTTATCACAATTTCTTTGTCAAACTCACATCAACCAATATAACCCAAGTATCTGGATTTATGATTTGGACAATATTCGGGGTGTTTTTCACTCGGGCAGCTTCAGTACTTCAGGTTAGCTGGTTTAATTGGACGCGTCCAGTCACAGGACGTCCCAGTTAAGGGTCTTTTTTTAGCCTGTGAACTTTAAAGTCATTATTTATTTGGTGTTAAGAGGCTCGGCTCACAACAGGCCTGTGTTTTGTTCCCATCATCACTCATACGGCCGGAATGTGTCGCCTCACTTTTACAGACACAATAAAAACGGAGCAAACAGAAGCCGTTTCTTCTGCTCCGACCGCTAATGAACGGACACATGAAAGCAGGGAATGTCCGCAGGCGTTGGGATTGCGCCGAGATGCAGGTTCCAACCGGACTGAAAGAAAAACATGTTAGCATGTGGAGATATATATATATATATATTCCAGAAGTAAATAAATAAATATGAAACTTAAAATTTTCTTCAAATGTTTAGAGTAGAGCTACATTAATTACCTGAACATTTAGGCTTGCAAATAAAATATAATGAATAACTTGAAACTATTAAAAACAAATTTAGATTAAAAAATTTTTTTTTTTACCTAATTGAACTTCTAACATGTTGTAACATTTCAAATATGCTTTAAATGCATGTAAATTCAAATCTTTACTATTAAGAATGTGCACCTTTCCAACTAAAATAATACTTAAAATAATAAAACTTAAAATTAAGTCAAAAGTTTTGATCACCCCAAATTATCGTATAAGAATTCAGTGGGAATTTAAATGACACGTCTTTAATTAGACACATTGAAATCTTTTGAAATAAATTCATGACAGCAGATATTAATCTGATATTTGATCTACAATAACTGTTTCCAAACAGGTTTCCCAAACGCTCCCTGTCTTCCATCGCTCGGTTCAGAAGCAAGTTTCAATCTTCCCTCAAAAATGTTTGGATTGCATTCTATTCAGTCAAATTAAAGTGTAAATCAAAAACAGAAATAAGCATCATGCTTTTCGGTTGCAACTGGAAACCCCTGGAATCGGATTGAACTTTCTTCACGCCGTCATGTGTGTTGGTTGTAGACGTATCCGTGCCTGTAGAGAGAAACCTCTCAAACCCGCAGTGGCACGACAGGAACGCAAACATAAACACGCTTCTCCAACGCTGAGTTGTGCTCTTTCACCAGCGCGTTTCCCAGATCATGTTTGACAGTTCAATTACACAGGGATGGTTCTGATATTGTTTTGGCCAGATTCTTTTTCTTTCTGCTCAGTTTGAGATTTCAAGATTTGGATTTTTAAGAGCAATTGTTTGTCCTGACATTCTTCCCTGTCTCACTGTGACTGCAGAGACACGCAGGCCATCCGGAGGATTGAAAGAAGAATCTCCACACGCTTCTGTATCAGCCAGCAAGGTATCGATCGCTTCTGTTCAAACACACTGAGTCAGAACAATTCTGTTATCACGTAAACTTACACCGTGACCCAACCAGACGCGATGGCATACGTTTACAGCGACATGCAGTTTGTCTGTCAACACCAGACGCGACACGACTACGAGACGCAACAAAAACAATCAAAAATCACAGCCAATTAGAAGAGCGTGTGGTCGTGGTCTCTCTGCAGGCTTACTGCTCTCTCAATCAAATCAATCCAAAATCACAGCCGGTGCTGGTAAACAACTATCAAAAGAATTTAGTCAAAGCATTGCAAAGTTATACGTTAATAAATTGGTCAAGCAACAGCCATTTTTACCCTATAGCTGCTGTAATGTCCAAGCTAAACGAAACTTGACACACAAATATATTCGTACTGGAAAACAAGACAAAAATACTGAGGAAGAACATCATTTCTTTTCAGTGAACATCCTAGAAACCACAAAACAGCCACGATACTCTGTTTATCAGAGCATGTGCCATGGAATAAATCTCCTCTGTTGCAGATCTTTTTTTCCGACCTGGATGAGATTCCCGGTTTGGGCGGAGACCCGGAGGAACCCACACTGGAAGAACATTGTGCTCAGACTATCAAAAACAAAGCTCGGGAGATCGAGAAGGTGCGTTCGGCATGTTTTATACCCTTTTCTCACTTTCTTTTAGAGGTTCGAAGTACATTACCGCTCCGTTTCGTGAGCTGGGAGTGATTTTGCCCAGACTTCATCCATCACTCCAATCGCCCCCCAAAGAAATACATCCACCCGGACCTATTAGACCCTCAGTGATAAAATGCCTCCTAATATTCCCTAATGTGTCCCAGCCCTCAAATAATTGCCCCCCGTTCTGTGATTGCAACAGACCTCCGCTTGTTTCGAGTGTGTGTTTGAGCACGACGCTTCACTTGCTGCCATAGTTGTGTGTTTTATTTGTAATGCGTTACAGACCATTGCTTTCCCACTGCGTTGTACAGTTCGACCCCTGTTTGTGTGGTCCTCGGTTATCAGACCTTCACATCACGTCTTTCTCTCCCTCCAATTGGGGATTGAAACAACGCAAACGCTGCCACACCAAACAAAGCACACCGGGGTCAAACCTTTCCTCCCTTTAACAAACCTTCCCAGCATTCACTGGTAAATATCACCACTATAAATACAGATCCACTCTGGGGTGGAGAACTTCCTCTGTCCATCACAAACACGAGCTTTTGTTTTCTTTTTTATGTCATTGTTTTATTATAATTACTTGTGGCTTTACTTTGTGGTTTCCAAGTTCCTGTAATGGCGCAAGAAATGATTGTAATTTAAGTTGAGTGTTTATTACCACTGGTGATCCAGCTTTTTCAAGAGTCTTAGAGAATGATGTCATTTGGGTGAAAATACAATCAATGTCACACATATGAGGAGAGAGAGAGAGCTGTGGAAACATGATGCAAACTAGTACAGATGACAAAGTGAAACACACGAAACATGTGCCAATCCCTAATACTAAGAGCTTTGACAGCAGACGAGCTTCAGGACGCTCCCACACACACAACATTCATGGCAAACATGATGATGTTCAGATAATGTTGCCACACATGATTACAAGGGCGTGTTTGCCAGCGAGACATAAAACTGCCCGGTGCTCTTTAAGCTCCTGAGAACAAAGCAGGATTCGGTCGAGTGCCAGAACACCGAAACTCGCCCGGATTTGCGTTCGGATCTGGGAAGTGTAATAACTCATCAGACATCGCCACAGGCTCAGAGAACAAACGTCCTCTAATTGAGTCTGTAACTGGCAGATGGGTGGGAACCTGCTCATTACATCCTTCTGGGATGCTTGTGGGAAGCTCCAGCGTTTAACCAAGTTGAGACAAGTAACTATAAGTTCCCTTGGGTTAGTGGAGAGATGTTTGCCTAGATAACTAAATTGTTAAAGAGGACCCGTGATGATTTTTCCATGTTTCCAACTCCAGCTGGAGTTATTCTCTATATAAGTCTATCAATAGCCAAGTTTCCATCCACTTTTTTCACTGTTTTGTTATCGACAAAGTGAGTATGCGTTAAAAAAAGAGTGCGCAATCTGCTGTCTCCAGTCTATTGCCATCCAATTGGACTTTTACAGATAAAATGGTGTGCGTAATGACGTCATCCTTAAAATAAGTTTTGTTGTATCGCTAAAAAAATCTGCCATCAAGTCGGTTCCATACATAATTTTGTCGCAAATGATATTGTATCTTTCATATTTTTAATTATATATTATTAAATTGTAGGCCCTATACATAACATTATTTTTATTAATAAGTGTCATGTTTTTTACTTCGGTATAAACACTGTTTAGATCAATACTTGATCAAGCGATATTCAGAAACGGGTTAGCTATTTTTATTCTGATGAAGTTTTATTAGATTGTAAAAAATGTTTGAGAGGTAATGCGTCTTATTCTTACCAATAGTAATAAAATAATTGAATATACAACTTAATAATATGAATATAATAGATTTAATGCACCTTTGAACTACAGAGAAACGGGAGCATGAGCGGTATGAGCGCGGATGCTATAGGCTAATTCTGTCATGTGACACCACATTTATTTGCGTTAAAGCCCTGTTTCTCTAGTCTCCAAACATTTGAGTATCGACATAGAATTTGTACGCAAAAGTTAAACGGAAAAAGATTGCAAAAAATGAACGATAATTGGCATTAGCATCAGCGATATCAGTGAACATTTTGATGCAGTAAACCTTTATTCACAAAGAAAATCCTTGGATGGAAACCTGGCTATTGTAGTATTGAGTTTTCTTCTGAGAATGAACATGGGCGGGGTCTGGTTAAAATAGTTAGTAGTGTGTTGAAACCAAGCGGCAACCTTCTGTGGTCTCTTGTGAAACCAACGGAAGTGAGTTAAACTGCAATTCATCGACTGGCCGCTAGAGACAGGCTCCAGAAGGGAGCAGAATCTCATTGAGCCCCATGTTAAAATGGCCAACTTTACAGCAGAAAAAACATGTTTACAGCGTGGTACAAAAAGTGGTTTTGGTCTATATAGCTAATTTTACCCGTGTAAAATTACCCTTGTGGTGTATTTTTTTTATAACTCATCCCCAGGGTTGGGAGGGTTACTTTTAAAATGTTTTCCGTTACAGTTACAAATTACTTCATTAAAAAAAGCATTAAGTAACGTAATCTAAATACCACAATATAAAAGTAATGTAATCTGATTACTTTTGGATTCCTTTAAGGTAACAAAGTAAATAAAGTCAAGTAAAAAGCAATATCAAAGTACTTTTATATGAGTTTAAAGTAAAACCTAATAAAAACAATAAAACTAAGCAATCGTGTCTTGAGATTACACAGCCCCGTATATACATTTATATAAAAAGCGCTACAGACGCTACAGTATGGTATTACAAAAGGTTTTATGTACAAGGAAAAAAACACTTTTTTATACACAATATTAAAAACAGTCTACACCATCTACATATTAGTCTATTTTAAAATACATTTTGATCAAGATCTTTCTTTGGTGGGAGTTCCCCTTTGTGGGCACTCTTGTTAATTTCGACATTTTCCAGCTCATTTTCAGCTAAACTTACATACAACTGCGATCATACAAACTATGGAATTTTAAATCACAAACAAGCACAAAAGTTCAGCTAACGCGATGTCCGTGCTAGTCGTCCTGTGAATGTTTAGGTTGAATGTTGAGTTCTTTGATAAAGAAAGCGTCTTCATAGCTGGAAGGCATGGTTTGCACTGTACAACTATGTTGTTTCCTTTTTACTCTTTGAAAACAAAATAACTGCATCATAATTATAACTTATCTGCGTCTCAACCTGCGTCTGAGGAGAATGATTGACGGGTGTTATTTGCGTGTGCACCAGCAGGGGCTCACATGAGTCACGACTGGCAACAGAACCAGGAACTATAGCCAAGCAGCGCTTAATATAACGTTATGTCAAAATACTTTTTTATTTTGTTTTAAATTAAACCATTGTAATTCTGAAAATATTCCCCTTTTTTACAAAATGTAACTATATTCTGATTACTTAGTTTTTTTGAAGTAACTGTAATGAATTGTATTCCGTTATTCCCCAACCCTGCTCTTCCCTTTAAATTACATTAAGCCTTAAAGTTCTGCATAATTAAGGGCATGACCACTTGAGTGACAGGTGGATTGCCAGCTCCACCCATGTCCCACCTCTTTGCCCATTTTCTGTTATCCGGGAGTGATGCATTTTAGACTTTAAAAAATGCTCTATGCTACGGGTGACGTAACGGACACTACATCCATATTTTTCTACAGTCTCTGGTTGAACCTGCCGGTTATGGTAAGGGGCGGGACATTTCCCCAAACACGCTGAAAGCGCTTGACCAATCACAACACACATCGGGAAAAGGTAGTAAATCAAATGAGTATAATTAGTAAAAAATTAGCAAAAATTAAGGCCATTAAAAGGTATTACATTTATTAATCGTCATTTTATGAGGTATTAATTTTTAGAATAATTACGGGATAAACGGTTGTCTTTCAAATTCTCTCTGCACACAATAGTACGGCACTAACCAACCAGAGCAACAAAGACGTTTGTTTCGGTCGGCAAAACTGTGGATGAAACTTTTTTTTCGCGCTGAACTGGATGACTACTTGGTGCTGAACGTAGGGGTGTGGATGATTAAAATGTCTCCACGATCTGCTTTTGAAGAAATATCGTAGTATCGTGCATTCTATCAGTTTCGGGACACTGCAGTTCACATGCAGCGCTAGAGTTATAAAAGATAACGTTATCTATTGCGCTAATACTGGTAAATACACACAAGGTTTACATAAGAAAAAGTTGGTTATGTTTAAACTGAAAGCAAAAAAAAAGTCTGCTTGTTAAATGTGTGTATATTAGACACGTCGCATGCAGGTCTTAAAGAGACAGTAATATAATAGTAAACATGCTGCCGCTTGTCCTTAAAGAGATAGTTCACCCAAAAATAGAAATTCTGTCATTATTTACTTGCTCTAATGTTGTTCCAAACCTGTGTTCATTTCTTTCTTGTGCTGAACAGAACATAAGATATGTTGAGGAGTACTGGCTAACCAAACAGTTGCAGGAAAAACTATACTATGGAAGTCACTGGGGTACATCAACTGTCTGGTTACCCACATTCTTCAAAATAACTTTAATTTTCAACAGAAGAAAGAAACTTATTCGGGTTTAAAACAACTTGAGAGAGTGAATGATGACAATTTACAATTTTGGGAGAACTATCCCTTTAATGCTAATAAAACAACAAAACACAGAGAGGAAATCACTCACTGCTCTTGACTGAGAACTTTAATAGTAGCTTTAATAAGAATCAATGTATAATTTATACAGTAAAGTCTGTTGTGTTTTATTTTCATATTTGTTCATTTAGCCTATTACTTTCTTCAATGCTACTGTTAAATACACCTAATGTAGCTGAAGAAAGCACTTTTTATTTCATTATATTAAGTTATGTACACTCACCTAAAGGATTATTAGGAACACCATACTAATACTGTGTTTGACCCCCTTTCGCCTTCAGAACTGCCTTAATTCTACGTGGCATTGATTCAACAAGGTGCTGAAAGCATTCTTTAGAAATGTTGGCCCATATTGATAGGATAGCATCTTGCAGTTGATGGAGATTTGTGGGATGCACATCCAGGGCACGAAGCTCCCGTTCCACCACATCCCAAAGATGCTCTATTGGGTTGAGATCTGGTGACTGTGGGGGCCATTTTAGAAACCAATTTGAAATGATTGGAGCTTTGTGACATGGTGCATTATCCTGCTGGAAGTAGCCATCAGAGGATGGGTACATGGTGGTCATAAAGGGATGGACATGGTCAGAAACAATGCTCAGGTAGGCCGTGGCATTTAAACGATGCCCAATTGGCACTAAGGGGCCTAAAGTGTGCCAAGAAAACATCCCCCACACCATTACACCACCACCACCAGCCTGCACAGTGGTAACAAGGCATGATGGATCCATGTTCTCATTCTGTTTACGCCAAATTCTGACTCTACCATCTGAATGTTTCAACAGAAATCCAGACTCATCAGACCAGGCAACATTTTTCCAGTCTTCAACTGTCCCATTTTGGTGAGCTCATGCAAATTGTAGCCTCTTTTTCCTATTTGGAGTGGAGATGAGTGGTACCCGGTGGGGTCTTCTGCTGTTGTAGCCCATCCGCCTCAAGGTTGTGTGTGTTGTGGCTTCACAAATGCTTTGCTGCATACCTCGGTTGTAACGAGTGGTTATTTCAGTCAAAGTTGCTCTTCTATCAGCTTGAATCAGTCGGCCCATTCTCCTCTGACCTCTAGCATCAACAAGGCATTTTCGCCCACAGGACTGCCGCATACTGGATGTTTTTCCCTTTTCACACCATTCTTTGTAAACTCTAGAAATGGTTGTGCGTGAAAATCCCAGTAACTGAATTGTATCAACTGTATTGAATTTACCTCCAGGATTTCTGTATATACCCTGTAGTAAATTAAAGTAATATGATAACAAATAGCAATATCAAGCAGCATAATGGACTGGTCAAGCCTTGAATAATCAAGTTACAAATGAAGGTGGATCACTCAAACCCTGAATATCTTTAGTTTTCGTGTCTTTTTTCTTCTTCTTGGCTCACCTTTTGATTGAGCCCAGAACCCCTTCAATCCCTGCACTGTTTTTAAACTGGACCTGACCGACTAAACACAGTCAATAAGAGGAAACAGACCTCGTCCCCTGTTGAACCTACTTCAGTGATCTGTTGGTCTGAGAGCGCTTCTGCTTTTCCTCTCGCGTTCAGATTAACCAGCGAGACGCCGCTGGAGTCAAAGACAGCGTCTTCAGAGGCACAACCTAAACTTTCAATAAATGGCCATTTCCGGTCCTCTGATTAGACTTGACCTTTGAACCTAGACCTCAATCTTAGAAGAGTTTGTGTACCAGAGCAGGTTTATGTTTATCCTCCTCATTTCCTTTTCTCTTGTTTATTTCTGTCCATAGTTTTGTGTTGAAACAGACATTTTTTCTCTCCCTCTAGGAGTTATCATTAAAAACTGAGGTTGAATTTCCAGCTAAAATAATCAGTCACACAGTTCCTCTAATGTTTCCAAATAAATGTGAATATTTTCTCCGGTTTATATTCTCTCTTGAGCTCCAGGGTGATTGTGTGGAATAATTCGTCTCCAGACCCAAACGCTCTTGATTATAAAGCAGTTTCTCAGATGTGGCTCAAATCTGCAGATGCTTTATGATGTTGGTCAAAGAAAGAAATGAGGCGCTTTTGGAGGATTTACCCATCGGACCTGTAATTCTATGCTTTTCTCATGATA
Organism: Rhinogobio ventralis; assembly: GCA_039654625.1. NCBI lineage: Eukaryota > Metazoa > Chordata > Actinopteri > Cypriniformes > Gobionidae > Rhinogobio > Rhinogobio ventralis. Next base: position 1,415,558 of record CM077216.1, read on the forward strand.
TCTTACAATGAAGCGCTCATACTGTTTTACTGTTAAAAGATCGTTCCACATTCAATACAAGATCAGCTCCATCAACAGCATGTGTCAGAACATAATTAGCACTCAGCCCTTCGTTTTCTCTTTTATTTGATATTTTTAGCTGTAAAGTGTCTAAATTGCTCTTTTAGTGGTGGCACCACACTGCAAAAAAATTATATTTTTGTCTTGTTTTCCAGCACAAATATCTAAACATTCTTAAATCAAGATACATGTACTGGAGAAGAGAAATGACTGAAGATATTAAGGAAAAATCATCAAAATGTAGTCATTTTAAGCTTAAAATAAGAAAAATATCTACCAATGTGATCAGAAATATTAACTTAATTCAAAGGGAAAACAAGATGATTTTTCTGACCCCATGGGCAGATATTTGTTCTTGTTTTAAGCACAAACTCACTTCATTTTAATCAGTATTTCAGTAAACAACACTTAATATCTTAAAGGAACACGCCAACTTTTTGGGACTTTAGCTTATTCACCGTATCCCCCAGAGTTAGATAAGTCCATACATACCATTTTTATCTCCGTTTGTGCCATAACTCTGTCTGACGCACCCACCGCTAGCCTAGCTTAGCACAAAGACTGGAGGTAAACGGCTCCAGCTAGCCTACTGCTCAATAAGGGACAAAATAACGCCAACATTTTGAAATCAAAACAATTGAAAATAGTCCCCAGCACGCTCTCTGTGCAAGCAGGTTGTCACGTTGGTTATGTTGACGGAAGTTAGCTTGTTTTCAGGCACTGCGCAATATATCATTGCGCCGCTGCACTCATGGTACGGCACCAAAGCTCCTGGATTATTATGCAGGAATGAGAGTATAGTCCCTAGCCATATCGGTCTAGAAAATTGCAACTTTTCATTTTCCGTCAGTCTTAGTACACGATGTAACTATACACAACACAACATGTAAATAGGCAAATGTTGGTGTTATTTTGTCACTTATTGAGCAGTAGGCTAGCTGGAGCCATTTACCTCCTGTCTTTGTGCTAAGCTAGGCTAGCGGTGGGTGCGTCAGACAGAGTTATGGCACGCACGGAGATGAGAATGGTATGTATGGACTTATCTAACTCTGGGGGATACGGTGAATAAGCTAAAGTCCCAAAAAGTTGGCGTGTTCATTTTGTCATTTTGCTTCTCCAGTAAATGTATTTTGATGAATGTTCAGATCTTGAAAATAAGACAAAAATACTAAGAACAACTTTTTTTTTTTAAGTATACTTAACTTCTGGTGATGTAATTCCAACTTGATCCAATGAGAAAATGTAACTATTTTACAAGGTGGCGATTTCATATTAGGGATGTGACGGTGAGGGAATTTTAAAATCGGGGCTTTTAAATCACGAATTCTAAACCGAAAGTAAAATGCGCATGGCCCCTCTTGCATTCATAACGGTGCAGAGAAGTGCGAGTGTTTTCAATGAAAATCTTCCATAGGAATGAACTGAAAACACGCCTTAACTTGTGCCGCGACTCTCGTTCGGCTCGCTGTATTGAGCAGACACGTTTGGTTTTTAATTGTCTGTTCTCCAACTACTCCTTCAGGCACAACACCGGTTACATCACTTTCCGAACGTGGCACCGCCCCACCGTCATTTTTTTTTATAGCTAGTAATAAAATAATTTACTTCAGTTAGAGAACAGACAATTAAAAACCAAACGTGTCTGCTCAATACAGCGAGCCGAACGAGAGTCGCAGCACATCAGCAGCAGGAGTCAGATTCCCGTGGATGGAGTTTACCCGTATAAACAGTGTTTAATAGATGGCTGTGGGTAAGTTTAAATATGGGATATAACTTTACACAGACAAGCATTTCATGTGAGAGAATATCAACATAATTAATTCAAGAGATGAGTCCCAATGATCTTCTGTGGTAATGGACATGATGCTGTTGATAGAGCTTAACCGAAACGTTCCTTTAAATCCAGACCTTCCCTACAGCACGGATCAAATAAACGCCAATCGCACCTCGGACGTCACACTTGGGACATTTGCAGGGCATAATAAACCCTTTAAGCTCAGTTTTTGCACGTCTTTAAACCCAGGGGGAATTTGTTGGCCTTTAAAGTCTGGTGTGAAATAACTTAGCAGTTCTAACTAGCCTCAACACTTTTCCTGCCTTTAGGTCTCCATGCAAACACCCTGTCACACACCTGTTGCTGGACATTTTCCCATAGTCTCTGGCCTCCAAACGCACGGCTGTTAAGTTTACAGCCAAATGACTTACTCGCTGGAGGTCAAAGTGTCGTTTAGTACACAGGGAAACTGCTTTGTCGAGCTCTTGAAAAGCAACGCACCGGTTAGAGAAACCACAGAGAGACACGTCATCACCTGCCAGCAAACAGTTTGTCCTGTTGATCATTTTCTCTGGATAGATCAGCTAAATTCACATCAGTCACATATAGACCTGCACAAACCAATGGATTTCCCAGAATTTGAATTCTCCTACAACAAATTAAATCTATTCCAAAGAATCCCACAATATTTGACCCACAATAGAAGTTCTACTGATTCTGTGCAGGTCTATCGCAGAAATGTTCTTCAGGCAAGTAATAATCTAGTTTATCTTTTTTAAAGTACCTCACTTTGTGTTAAGAGTCCAACAGCTGTTCGTCTTTTCCAGTTGTACAAACAGGACTGCGAGACTTTGGGAATGGTGGTGAAGATGCTTATATCCAAAGATGCAACTCTCGAACTGAAGCTCCTGACAGCGCTGAAAAAGAGCCTGGTTGATATCAGGGAGATATGCTTGGAAAACCTCAGCCAATTCATCTCCGAGGTGAATGCACTGCTCAAACCGAACTAAACCAGGCAAACCTAACCACAATCCATAACCTGATAAAGAAGTGCTTCATCGCGCTTCCTCAACTAGTAGCGTTCGTTCGTTAGTTGTCATGTGATTCAGCACAGCTACATGTCCATTTGTTAAGCTTTTAATTCACAGTTCACCTTATGTCTTCTAAGTTTTTATTGTATTGAACCATCCACGTGGTGATTTCCCAATCCTACTCACACTTTAGTTCTTCTCATGTTTTCATCTCCATTTAAAATGTTGCATTTTTGCTGTTAGTTGATGATACCGTTTTGGAAAGAATGCTTAAGAAAGCAACATGTTTGTCATTAAATTGCTGTTTGGTGTTAACAGTGTTATTTAGCTAACCTTTGTCACGGTATATGTAGGGTTAGAGTGTATAAAGCAAACATATCTGTTAGATACTTAAGCTGCACTCATGGTACAAGCCAATAAAAAACAGATGTGATGCAATGGTCAAAAATGTCAATGCACAATAAGAAAATAATGCAGACGGAAAACAAGAACACATCCTGTGTATCCCAGGATTCATGTGGACTTTAGACATAGTAGATACAAAATGCGCATGTATATATTTATATATATATCTCGTTTTTTTATTATTAGCCTTGCGTTCCAGTTTGCATTTATACAGATTACAGTGATCTGTCTGTATGACCCATCAATAAAATGACACTCAAATAGGCTTTGGATAATACGTAATGTACAATGTTTTAGTACAAATTCAGCAGCAATGCTGACCATGGCGATACATATTTATTTTTAAAACCCTGATTAACAAAAGTGGAGCCGCTGCAAGCTTTTGTTCTTTAGTACTTTTTTCAGTAACATTCTTTAAAAAAATCTTTTGAAACTCAGGGATATAAAAATATTAGCTTTAACTCAACATTTTACAATATATACACATTCATTTTTGCAAAGTTAAATTATTCTCTCCATTAGTCTCTAAAAGCGGCTTTATAAATAGTATATTCTTCTGGTTCATTCAAAGACTATAATCGCTTATCACCTAATATGCATTATTGCAGAAAGTAAGCATGGTTTAAATACTGCGTCATTGTACGGCAAGACCACTGCAATATGTCCTGGACAGAGAAACCTGTGCCATGTGGAACTGGATGTATTCCAACTCAAAATAACAGCTTAAAGCAAGCTCCAGAATGGCATTTGATAAACGGCATATTAAGATGCAGATCAACTGTTGCAAACTTCTATGAAATGATACAGTTTTTGCCCTTTCGTCCTCTCTTCTGTTTGGACTTTGTCCTTGTGCCAATGGGAAGTTCATTAGCGTAATATTGGTACCGAGGTTGTCTTGGTTGTGGGATAGGCTGGCCCAGGAAAAAGCCTTCCTCCTCTGATTCAGACGATGAAGAGGAGCAAGTAGAGCACCAGTCGTCTTCGTCCCCGTAAAGACGTAAAAACCTCTCTGCCGCCTGGCTGTGCAAATCAGAGTCAGCGTGGGCATAGGGAGGCTGTCTGTGGTGAGCGTTAGGACCCGGCTCGTGCTGGCGATGGTCCTCCTTAAAGCACATACGGGCCTTTTCTTTGGGCACCAAGTGAAGCGCATTGTCCGAACGAGACTTGCGACTCCTTCGCCTGTGGTGATGCCGGTGGCGCTGCTGGTCTTGGTCATCAAAGTGGTACGCTCGTCTACGAGTGCGCTCGCTCATGGGAGGCTGCCGCACCTCCAGGTCATCGTATCGACTGTTATCTATAACATCATCTGAGAACTTTACCTGTTGCGGTTTGGTCTGGGACTTGGACCTTCTTAAGACAGGTAAGTGAGGTGGTTTGGGCCTATCCTCAGGGAGCGGGACCACCTGCTCCTGTTCTTCCTCCTCAATAACCTCCACACGCTCAAGCTCGGAGGTGAGGCTCTTCAGGGAGTTGGTGCTCCTGTGCAGCACTGATGAATTGAGTGTCCCCATGTTGCTGGTGTTCTCAAGATCAGAGAACTTTTGTAACGAGTAGAGCAACTGTTTCTCTTTTATATCCCCATCGACTGAAGCACCTGAAAGGATCACACAAGTTGAGATTATACAACAGTGCAAAAAATGACATTCAATACTCTAGAAGTAGAATTTTAAAATGGCCTGATTTTCAATGACAACATCCCAGACTACCAAAAATGCAAAATTCTACAAAAGGCTAAACGGATTCCAGTTTGGCACCAAAATTACACACAAACCTGTTTTACCATAAAATAAAATATCTCCCTTTGCTTTGAACTTTGAGCGTCGTAACTTTGCAGATGTTGTTTATGCTCAAACAGCAACATTACACACTCACTACAGTTAAACAAGTCAAATCATAATCAACCACCCCTTTAAAAATTCTCTATTTCAATTTTGATACCACATCTAAAACTACTAATATACAGTCAAACCTAAATTTATTCAGACACCTTCAACATTTTCTCACATTATCACCGTTTATTCGCTATAGTTTAGAAAATGGTAATATGACAAGAACTGTGTCAGAACAATTTCATCTTGATAATGTCAGATAACTTTGATAGAAAGGTGTGTAATGGATTACAATCAACCAATCAGCTGTTAAATTTAAGAACACAATTAGATAATGCCAGTTTAGGTCAACCAATGACCAAGCAATGCTTCATTTTGTTCAGTCTGTGGTGTCAAAGGTCGCATTAGCAATTAAAGAAAAAACACTTCAGCAAAACATGCTCAGGTCAATGTGTCTGAATCATTTTGGGCCCAAATTTTTACTGGTAGTCACTTTATGAAGAATTTTTTGGGATAATGTGTCACAGTTTACTTTCACATAAATGAACTAGTGTCCTGCACACACTAGTGAAACATTATATCTGGTGTCTGACTGTATATCCATTCCTCAGATTTCCCCCCAATGGCCTCACACACTTTGCACTCAGCAAATATCCCTTGCACATCAATCCTTTAGTCTCACCTGTGATGTTAGAGAGCGCCAGGGAGTCCATTGAATCTCTCATGTTCTGCTCTGCTTGCTTAAGTTCATCTGTGATGCACTCCAAAGAGTCATTATACCACTGTTTATCTTCAAGCTTAAAGCTGGCTCCATGCTCCAGATCAAGCTCCTGGAGCTTTCTGCTGCTCGCAGGTCCAGGGTGACTACCATACGCAGAGTCACCTAGTCCATCCTGGGACTGTGCCCAGTACATGTCTGCCTTGTACCTTTTACTGGCCAGACTGCCATTCCCACCACTGCCTGGAATTCTTGGCTCAGTCTTGTTTTTGACATCAGAGTCAGTCATCCAGAGGTCGTTTGGCCTAGTGTCCTCCGGCTGCTGGAACATGCCATGTTCACCAAACTTGAGGAGGAGCTGAGTCATGTAGTCCTCATGCTCGGCCCATTCCTCATGGTCCTCGGGAGTTTCCTGCTCCTCCCTGTTCCTCCAAAAGTGGTTGTCTGCAAAGCTTAGCTGTGACAGCTTGTTGGACAAGGTGTCATCAGCGTTCTCTGAGAGTCCGGGGAACTTGTAATTGCCTGCGGGTGAAAATAGAAGAGACTGTCGGCATTGGTCTGCAGAGCGGCTGCTTTTTCCCATCTTCACACTGCGGCGTGATTCCCGTGATCTTGCGGACTGGAAGGCTGAATCAGAAGAATCAGAAGCATGGACGTCCTCCCCTAGACTGCAGGTCTTGGAACAGTAGATCCTGCCCTGTCTGGGAAGAAAGGGACAACCGAGCAAGGAGCTCTTGCACTGAGCACAGCTAAAACAAGCATCTGTGGCGTGCCAGTGAAGGCCATCATACGTCATTTGGGCATGGTCCACCCCTAGAGAAAAAATAAACAGGAGTTAAAGATCAGCTTCTTGCAGGCAAAAGCGAAACGTGGTTTGTGGTAAATGACGTTGAGACATCAGAGAGACACATTTGGGCTTACCGATGTGTTCGCCGCAGGCCTCACAGTATTCCGCGTACAGAGACTCAAAGCAACCACAGCAGTAGGGCCGACCATCCTTCATGATGTACCGTTGACCACCCAGGATTGTCTCGCATTCAAAGCAGGAAAAGTGTTTCATATGCCAGTGACGACCCTCTGCCTCTGTGCACTCGTCTGCAAAAATAATCTGTGACACCAACGAATGAATAAGAGCATCCATGATATAACAGGGCTTGTTTCATGCACAGAACTATGAATAAACTCACCTCATCACAGGAGGAACAGCGTGGCTTTAGCAATTCAGCATGATGCCGTCCACAATGGACCTTCCCGTCCTGGTAGAAGTAAATGAGATCAACTAGGAGCTCATTGCAGGTGGAACATGTGAAGCACGATGGGTGCCAACACTGACTAGGTCCCGCTCGTGAAGCAAACACCACCATCTCCCCTCCACTGACGTTCTCTCCACACTGAAAATGTTTAAATTAAACAATCAGCTTCAAACAGTCACTTCTTGTATCACATTAACCTTGGTTTAAACACTTACGTGTTCACACATGGCATGAAGCATCGTCCTTGGCAGCAGTCTTAGAGTTCCTCGCCCGAGGGCCTCTTTCTTTCTCTGCACACCAAACATGTGAAGCTCCTTCTTCTCCTCTTCACTGAGAGACTGGCAGTATCGCACCTGAGGGAGACATTTAAAACGTGTTTGCTGTCAAACCATCAAGAAAGAAGCCCTTGTGGACCACAGGGCAAATGAAGTGTTATTTTAATGTGCTTACACACTAGAGAAAGCATTGAAGGAGAGTTTGACAAATACAAATGCATGCAATGTGTTTTGAGTGTGTGGAAAGACAACTGGGGATACAGCAAATTTGGTTTCCAAAAGCACATCTGGATCCAACAAAATTAGAGTGCACTGCTGAAAAAGATGAAATTCTCTCAAATTTGCATGATGGTGCATCAGTTTGGCAAACCATCCATACTCATCCCCATTCTTCTCTGATGCAATGCCAACTAGAAGCACCCGTAAGCATGGTCAGGAATTTTTGCTTCAACCATCTCTTAGTCAAATTGCTGAGTACTATTGTTTTACAATACCTCAACACAAGAAAATGGAACATCTCTTGATATTTAAAGAGCTAAATAAAGAGTCACACACTGAAAAACACAAACTATGCATGTTTTAAGTTGTGATGCTTAGAGTATGTCTCAGATCGAGTCTTCCCAAACACAGCATACAATCTTCAGCTCAAAAGTCTCATTGTACAAGAACCCACAGAGATATGAAGTGACAAAGCTTCTTTCTGTGATGGCAGGGAATGTGGTAAAGCTCTGAACCCATGAAGCTAAAAACACCCACACTACGTTGCAGTTAAAAAGCTATTTGAGGGGGTTTTGAAATGTGATGCGTGGGCATTTTGGACTGCAGCGTTATTGGGGAAACAATAGAGGCTTTCATGGCTGTTGATGAAGGTCTTACTTTCCTTTGTTTCTGTAAACTCACCTCATTGTCATGAGGCGGTAGCTGGTACAGGAGCTGCTTGATGCGGTATTTCTCCCCGGGGCTGTTCACATAAGGGACTTTGTCCTCAGGTAGGCAAGAGAAGTAGAGCTGGACCTGGAGGTGAGATGGAGACAGATCGGGTCAGTCATTCCATTGAAAATATGCACAAAGTCCAAAAAGCAGTTACACTAGACTAGCCCAACATCTGTCTTAAGTGATCCGATCAGAAATGGGGTGTTGGTCATGAGATCAGAGACCTCAGGGAAATCAATCTTTCTCAGCTGAGCACTTGTGATCGAATCTCCAGAGACAAATGTTAATACCATGTGTACCGGGTTAGGTCGTTCCTGTGTACCTGTCAGCATTACCATTTCCATTAACTGACCTTTTCTGAAACTTGAGCCACCAGTTTTGGGCTGAGGAAAGGTTTTTACTGTACTCTATTGTGCTTCAGTGACACTGTGACCTGTGCCTTGTGAGTGGGAACTCTTTATGAGTGCTGGTCGTAACAGCCCCCAGATAAATAGCTGGACTGTGCTTGTCTTTTCCTTTATAAAGAGAGTCCTGCTGCTATTGAGTCAGTCTACTGGAATGGCATTTAGACCTGATGATCAGCGGCACCATAAATCACCCTCATTTCAAGCTGATATTACCTCTGGTACTGAGCCTTAGGCACTTGAACAACACTATTCCTGAGTGTTTGTGTTCTTGCCCACAATGATCACCTATAATCTGCAGGGCAATTCACAGAATGGCTGCTATAAAGGCATTACAGTTGCCTCTTGCATTTAACACACTGGGATTTTAGGGGTCTCCAAATTGCTTTTCACTTCAGATTTTATTAAAGGGTGCTCTTAAGGACAGCCGGGGGAAGTGTGGGACACCGAGTGGAATCAGCGCCACATCAGCGCGCCTCCAGGCACGAGAGGACCGCCTTTGCGGACAATGCCAGGAAAAAAATAAAAGAGTTGTGGCTGCGAGCTTGGCTGTTAGCAAACTGCTTTTCCTCATCATTTCAAGCCCTTTTGTCTGGCAGCTTGAGATAATGACTTGCAGATTTTCCATGAAGTAGTTTGTAAATAAAAAGCAGCATTTCCTGTTCCCAAATGCCTGTGGGGTGCTTCCTTCACAGTGTTTAGCTGTGCCTGCAAAAACGCAGTAAGGTCCTCTAAATCTTAGTGACTATGACTAGCTCTGCTGACAGAATGATTGACCAACAGTTTGGAATTTTAATAAAGATCACATCTGGTGTATTTACTTTATAACAACTTGCACATTGTGTTAAGATATCACATCTTGAACTGCATGATACTATTTAGCCATTACAGAGCAGACTCTTTCCCTGAAACTGAAGACATGGGACTGTTTTGCATTTTGTGACATGGTTGTTATTGCGGTTTTTCCCCTCTCAAAACAATGTAGCCATTTTGGCTTCATGCTGCCTTCTTGCCTGACGTGTGTAGCATTAATGAATTCTCTGTTAAATGCTCTACGTCGTGGAGGCAATATTCCAATAAGTTCTAGACTTTCATAAGCCCATAGAGATTGGTTTACCTGCTCTGGTCGAAGTCCTGGTGGCACCCAAGCGTATTCCTCCAAGGCACAGCCCGAGTCGTCATCCGAGGTGGAGCTCCGCTGGAAGCCGAACGTGAGCTTGCTGACCTTCGGCTCCATGTCCAGCTGCCTCACGGCGCCGTGGAAACTGCCGGAATTCTCGAGGTTCATCAGAAAGACCTCCTGAAGTGGTTAAGAGGGAACAGTGTGTCAGGGATCCCGAAACCACACGATAAAACGCCTCGTAAGATACATTGTATTGGGATGAGAACAATAACGCAACTGGAATAATGCAGTGTCCTAAAACATTTCATGGCAGTTACGGTGACTTCCAGCCCAGGGTGGAGGCCTGTTAAATAGATTCTGCTCATAAAACGATGGCAGTTTTATTGTTACTGCTATTGTGCCGAGTTTTGCCCTGATGTGGTCAGACATTCCCTCCGAACTTCAACCATCCTAACTCTTTTACAGTCTATTTACTTTAATGCATTTTCCTGACTCATCATCACCGTGGAAGCTTTCTGGTATTTTCCATTTCCTTCTATTGGGATGTTCTTCTGGTCAAGTTGTGCACTAATGCATGCCATATATGATTTTTCCCAACAACAGTTTACTTGACTGTGTTCTTTCAGCTCAAACAGACAGAGGACTGAAACTTCTCAAGACAAGATCTCTTGCGTTCTTCCCTGTCACTCCTTTGAAGTCCATTCAGGACACCAAGCATAACAAAGCCATATGGTAATGCTTGAAAACCATGTCTTTCTTCAAGCCCCTGTGCTGTTTGTTGAGGACAGTGTTTTAGAACCTGCCACACCGCATCACGTCCTGCTGAGTGACACATCATCTGATGCTTTGATCTCTGGAGCTGCTGTTTTTGGAATGAAAACAGGTGAGATGGATGGAATGAACCCAATGACAGGTGGTAGTTTCACATGTACAGTAATTTAGAGAGGAGCGGGAAGATGCATCCAAAATACGTGCATCAACAATAAAAGGGCGAATATCTCAAAAAGTGGCAAGAATTGTCATATTTCACACCTAACAGAATGAACAGATGCACTTTTTTGCATTTTAGTAGGACAGAGAATTAGTAAGAGGGAAAATGTGCTACGTTTTCATAAAGGTAATGCCAGAACGTGGGGGAACAAATCTTAATGGTCCTAAAAAACAGGTTTCATTCTCAACCAAGTCAAGCAAAAAGTTAAGTTGTTAAATTTACTAAGGCACACAAGAACACAATACAAGGATAATCAGAATGCTTAACTATCAATTAACACTGGATAAATGTATTGCAACACAGTTTTAATTGATGTTTTATCTGTGGTAGTTCACATTTGAGATTTTGAAGCAAATGCAATCGTGCCTGACCCCCTACAATCCCATCTATAGATGAACAACTGAAATGACCCAACATGTTTTTTTGTTTTTGTTTAGGCCTGAAATTGTCTTCAGTTGAATTCAGTGGAAATCTCTGACAGAGGTCCAAAATGTTAAACAGATGGTGACTTCTTAACCCAAGTTCTTAATTTTAGGTGTTCATATACCCTGAACTTATCTCAGAAGACCCGAATAAAGGTTCGGTTTATGTAATCATATCAGAAGAAATACATTTCCTGTCATGTTACACATGTGTTCTGGTGGTGCAAAATCCTCTAGGATATGATATTTTCTTCAAAGGAAGTCAATGACACAGGAAAGGAGCTCAAAGTGGCAACACCCTTTCTGCTAAACAGTCTCCTTAAGTATGCTAATTTCTGTCTTAGATGCCATCAGCATCACTTCCTGAGCCTCCAGATCTAATCAACAACTCAAGTGAAGAGAAACTGCAGTAATGTTTCATCGAAAATAAACAGCCATTTTACGATTGAGTGGTTCTGAGTGAATCGCTGTGACCTCGGGGAACCGAAGGCAGTTCCTGTCTGCACCGCTCGCCCTGAAAAAGCCCTCCAGCCCAGAGTGTTTAACAGCCTGCTCTCTTGTAGAGCTGCTTGTTAACATGACTTTGGAGGTCTGAGATGCATATCTGTTAGATCCACCCACGGGAGGCCTGAATGGCCCTCAATGGGGGGTAGATATGGGTGGAGGGCGAGTTGCCTGGGGAGGGGATGGACCCCGGGTGATCACACAAGGGTAACTGCCAGCGACTCATATGGTAATGGACCCTCAGCATAGCAAAGAACCAATTTCATGAAGACCTAAAGTGAATAAATGCATTTTAAACACCTTTACTTCTACATTAAATGATGCATAACTTCACCTGGCTAATGAAAATGATACGACAATGCAAATGAACGCTCATTTGCACAAGTGTCCTGAGGACACCAGGTCAAGCCCCAACAAATTACATCTTATATAGCTCATTTCCACAACTTTGGTTCAGGGAAGTGTAGAAATGTGAGAACTATTCTCACAGAAATAGCATGGGTTAACTGGGTTAAACCAGATTCAATTCAATTACTGTGAGCATAGTGGTAGTTTGGTAACAGATTGCACTTTTGAGACGTTTTGAACATAACAAGGCTTTACTGAGTAACTTCCACATTTTTCTCAGCTAAATTAGTCAGAATGGCACTAATTATGGGTGCATTAAAAATGATTATGAGGTTAATGAAATAATTATGAATTGTGTGTGTGTAAAAACAAGCCTAGTAAATGTGGAAATGTTCAGCAGATCCACTGGCACCAATGCCGCTCCATTAGTCCGGCCCGTCAGGACCTGTTTGATTTGGCCCAGTCCAGACCTGAGTCAGTGCTGGAATTCTGTCTATGGATTTAATGTTAAGAACAGCAGAACTGGCAGACGATGTGAGCGATTCCTGTGCTCCACAAATGAGGAGTTTCCCTCCACGGCCAGTAATAAAACTTCAATCCAACAAATACAGACGTTTGTTATGACATGTCACTTTCAAAAACACTTGAATACAAAAGCATCTTTGAATCTTCTAAAACAAACAAGTCCAAAACTACAGCAAACTCAAAACTTAAACTACCTCAAAGCTTGAACACACACCCTCAAAAGATCATATGGGCAAATAATTAGATCTGTGTGTTTACTCGAGTAGAGCCAAAATAATACTGATATATTACACATGATGCACTTTCATGATGGCAAATTAGATTTAAAAAGCACTCACAATATTTAGGCTACTCAAAATTCAATATTCACCCAAAATTCCCCAACAAAATATTGTAAAACTGCACTGTTAAATATTAAATCTGCACTGACAAGACTGCAATTAGAATCAACCACTTCTGTTAATCAACTGATTGCACATGGATATCAGTTATGATTACTAGGTTTTACCCTCTAAAAGACTGAAAATATATTTATGATGCTCTAATGCCAAGAGTCTAGGGTTATCAGACAAAAAAAAGTGATACCAGAGAATACACAGACAGGAAGGACGGCAGTGTCGACTCATTTTGGAGCATTTGGGTGATCCTCCCAAACTTTTGGCCAAACTTTGAAGAACTTGAGTGTTATTCCAGGACCAAATGGTTTTGAGGCTTGTCCCAACAGACTGAAGACATTAGAGAAAGACCACCTGCGTTCTGACCGGCTGGAGCCAGATGACTAGAAGCTTCTGATATTTACCCACAACACACCTCTCTTGACACCTTTTTCCTTTTCAACAGAGTCTTCAAATCTGTGCTGCACCACCTACAATTAGCCCTAGTTTATAAAAGCTTCCAAATATAACTAGAAGTAGGACGTGACACATCAAAATATAGGTTAAATGTGCACTCAAAGCCATCTTTTAAATGTGACATACGCACCAAAGTTTCAAAACCATACCTGCTCGCTCAGCAACGTCTTCAAGCAATTCAATGCTTTCCGAATCAAACTGTGTTCTCCAAAAGTCCCGTGGTTCCTTGACTACATGTTCTCAGTTTGAGCCTCATCCCATCTAAATCCAAAGCAGACACGTGTGTGTGAGCCGACGGCACAGGACGTGTACAGTAGAGAGTGTGGAGAACAACTCCAGCAGATGTCTCTTCCATTTACTGCAGTCCTGTGGAGCCACTCCCCCGACAACCCGAGCTCGGCCCTCAGCGTGGGCTCCAGACCCTCTAAACCAAACCCCCTCCACTTCAAACACACTTCACATCACAGCAATGCTCGGTTTCTCCCAGCCCTTCCTCAGGTTTCTTGAGCGACTCTTTTAGGGTCTAAATGTACTGGGACACTAACGCTCTTATACATAGAAACGTCACAAAATGGTGGTACTTTGAAAGTAAAGGATCTACTTTGAAATATTCACTACAATATAATAATTACAAAAATACGGCAAATAACATTGAATTAAACACAATTTTTAAGTATTTTCTACAATTAAAACCTTCTACGAAAGTCATTTTATTTACAACATTAACAGATCTTCAGGGTAGAATTTAGTTTTAAAACCTAAAAATGGCTTAAAATGGAAAATAAAGGGTTAAATTTAGCGTTCAACACTGACTTCTTCAGTATTTTTGTCGTTTTCCAGCACAAATTACAAGACATTAAGTTTTGTCTTCTAAGAAATAATTAAAATTAAGTGAATTTATGATTAAAATAAGATAAAAAAATATCTGACAGTGCTGAAAAATTAAGAATGAATTAAGTTATTCTGATTTAAACAAACTCACCTAATTTGTATGCATTTCTTCCCATGTCATTTTGCATCTCAAGTAAATGATTTGATTTAAAAAAATACTGAGTGAGAAAATCTCTTTTTTGCATTGAAAATAATTCATAAATATTGTAATATTTAAGTATTTGTTCTGAGATGGCACTTTTCAATCAGAATTGCCATAAATTCTCCCAAAAAGTCAATATAAACTGCAAAAAATAATAATAATAATAATATTTTCGCATGGCTCTTTATCCGCTTAACTGTCACCCCCCCCTTTTTGAGAATAGACGTGAAAATGCACCATCCAAACTTAAGCAAAAGTGAAACAGAAGTGAGCTGCACCTTTCATGCATCACATGCAGTTTCAGTCAAACGTCACTCTTTCACGTCTCAAGTCAACAATGATGTCAGCAGATCCACAATGCCTGAAAGACTCCACATGGTACCTTGCAGAGCGTTTACCATGCAAATCCAAAAGGCCGTCCCTACCAGAGCCAATCCACTTCCGTACGGGTGTTAGCATGCACGCCGTTTGGGGAAATACACACTTTTTGTCTTTCATTGGCATTGAAACACTAGGAAGGCTGGTTCTGAAGTTACATTTAGGATCTGAACTCAAAATGCAAGAAGTTGCCAAACCACCAGGAGACCCAAAGGAACAAGGTTTTTTGACAGAAAAACAAATTTCAACAGCTGGAAAATGACTGCGACTGAATTCTCCCTTTATGGACGCCATACCTTATGCGCCCAAGTAGTGACCCCAAAAACCTCAGTGTCCTGCCTGGAAAGACAGTTCACCTCATCTCGCCTTAATTTCCTGTGGAATGTGCTAAAGGTGAAGACCTTCCTGTTGTTTAAACAAACAAAGCTCAAAGTTTGTACTCCGTCCAGGAGCTGAGGCCGCTGGTTTCCTGAATGAAGGATGATGGAGGAAGTTATGAAACTCAACTCTTCTACCCAGGGTGGTCTTTGTTGTTACCTCAAGCATTTCACCACAAACCAACAACTTTGTGCTCATGAAATGGAAACGTCCCTTGGGGTCTGCAAAAAGTGTCAGATTCAACAGCTCAGTTAACTGGCCAATGATCTTGTCCTACCAAACTGGACATCTGCAGCTCAAATCTCGCCCCCCCCAAAACATAAAATCTAACCTACAAATATAGGAAGCCTATAATAGATGGCGACTGTTCACTGAGCTCTTTACGACTGCTGCCTTGAATAAAAGGGCTGGTAATGGG
This sequence comes from Rhinogobio ventralis, assembly GCA_039654625.1. Lineage (NCBI taxonomy): Eukaryota > Metazoa > Chordata > Actinopteri > Cypriniformes > Gobionidae > Rhinogobio > Rhinogobio ventralis. The sequence goes on from CM077216.1 coordinate 1,431,211, forward strand.
ATGGAGGTTTTTTGGAGGACAACACCATTGTTGCGTTCAAGGCCACAGAGGTGCAAACACAGCAGGACCCGGACCCAAGCACAGCCCTTTGTGTTAGAGAAACAAAGAGGAAGAGGGAGTTTGTACCCCCTGGTTTTAGCGGCTTGCCGAAAGATAAACAAACCCTCTGACTTGCTAAGAGGCTTTTCATGCATGCGAAACGTTGAGTAACGTACTGAAAAATGACAGTGTAGAAGCTAAAGAGATTGGTTTTGAGTCAAAATGGATGATTGTTTGCTTTCAGAATTACAAGAACAAGTCGACTGCTACATTTTTTGGTCCTTCACAGCTTCAGAAACTGGAAAAAGTCACTTCAACCACATCGTCTTTCATTCACAACCACTGGAACATAGTTTTGGTCTCATTTAGATTCTCAATGTTAGTAAACCGAGCAATATATTCATCTCAGTTGGTGCTGCTCTTCTCAGTTTTTTTTTTTTTTGCGAGTTTAATGCGAAAAAAAGTGTTTTCTGACACCACTGGCAGATATTTTTGATCTTTTTTTCTTTTCAGAAAACAAAAATGCCACCAAAATGTATAAAAATGCCTCCAAAATTCAATATATACAGGTCAAAAATGTCCTTGTATGAGCTCTAGTTTTTAATATTAATATCAGGCCATAGAGTGTTCACTGTTTGGTCTTAACCAGGGTTTCTGCAGGTCTTATGAAGGTAAATTTAAGACCAATTAAAGAAAATTAAAGGAATAAATTGAAGGGAACATAACATGTCAACATGTTCTCTAAATGTAAATGTCTAAGATGTATTAGTGACACTTCAAAGTTTTGAAAATACAATTTCCAACAGATCTCCATTACTTTTTAATCATTTTTTGCAACAAAAAAAAAAAAAAAGCTTAAAGTTTGAGATTAGAAATCTTGTGACAGTGGTTTTATGTTTAAAACAAGAACAAATATCTGCCGATGGGTTCGTAAAAATCAACTTAATTCAAATGCAAGTCATTTTCATACCCAATGACAGATATTTGTTCTTGTTTTAAGCATAAATCCGCATCATTTTGTTCAATTTCTCAGAAAACAAGACTTCATTTCTTCATTTTGCATGTCAAGTAAATGTATCTTGATCTAAGGATGTTTTGAATTTGTACTGGAGAACACAAATCTTGTAGAAGAACATCATTTTATTCATGCAGTTTAATGTAGAGCTCTATACTCATTTTTGTTTTATAGTTTATTCTGTCTTCATTTTTCTGGACTCTGCTTTAATGGTAACATTAAATTCGACTGACTTTCGTTCATCTTCAGAACACAAATGAAGATATTTTTAATGAAATCTGAGAGCTTTCTGGCCCTCCATTGACAGTTTTAGCCACTTTGACGCTTCATAAAACTGATCCATACGAATTGAGCTGTTTATTCCAAATTTCCTGAAGAGACTCAATCGCTTAATATGATGAACGAAAGTCTTACGGGTTTGGAGCGACATTAGGGCGAGGAAATGATGACAGGATTCTCATTTTTGAGTGAACCACCCCTGACCCAATTTTGATTTATTCATCCAAAATTTGACAAATTCTGTGTGATTCTGCATTACACTGTAAATTCCATTTTTATGAATGGATTCTGCAATTTCGTGCACGTTTTCTGCATCGCAGAAATCATAGGGCCCTAATTTAATGGCATGATATCGAATTTAAGACTTTCTGATCCAATTTAAGACAATTAAGGTCAAATTAAGACCCGCGGAAACCCTGCTTAACATTGTCTGTTTTTGCACTATTTCGCCAACGAAAACAGTTCCAAACAAATCCAAAGAGCCATTCCACGTCTCAGAGCAACACAGTGATGATTCTAAATGAATTTCATTCGTTTTTAACGAATCGTTTGACTGAATGATAGGGGGCTTCCAACTGTTTCTTTAAAACGAGCCTCCGAAATTGCAAAGTCTTGTTTTAAGACCGTGGATATTCATATTGGAAAACCAGACAAATCTGAGCAAGAGAATCACTGATGTGAATGAGCTGTAGTGTGTCGAATCTCAGTTCACACTCTGACGGATGTGAATGAAGTCATTTGCACAAACTCCTGAGCCAAAAATACAAATGTTTTCCCAAAACCCTTGAGAAGAGCCCCTTCACGCGAGTGCTCTATCTGTGCTCGTTTTCAGGACGACCCTGGAAATAGACCAATCCATCACGCTGATGCACTGTTGTGGCTCTTGTTTCACAGTTCAGGGTTGAACAAGGATTCCTGTGGAATATAAAACAGGACAAGTCACACATCCCTGACCTGGGATCCTTTCTAAGCACAAGAGCGGTCGTAAATCTCGCCCCCTCCGGCCCCCTCATGGTCACAGCGGTTGAAACAGCACCTCACACCTGGCTCGAACCTCCCGGGCTGTAAAAACGAAAGGCCGCTTTGACCCGGCATGTCCGGACGCACTCGGGACCCCATTCGGAAGAGCCTCCGCCGTTAACAGCCAATGCTTAACATGATCTCGAGGGCACTTCTAGGACTCAGGATTGACCCATATTTGACAACGTCCTAAATTCAGACTCCTAATGTGGGCCAATTATCACATGGACGACTGTGTTCCTGCTGAACACAGACATTGGTATTCTTTCAAGTATCTCTGCGGGTCAGTGTATTGGCTGGAGACATCCCAGCATGCTTTGCGGAGTTCGGCTTTGAGGGTCAGACTGGTGTGATGGCCCTGAGTTTGGCTGCTATTTATGACCGTTAACAGCTATTGTTCCAGATAGACCTCAGTTGTGTCCACTCCTTATCATAAAAGAGAGGCTGTTCTGGGACTTTAATGACCTGCCAATGGCCGTTATCAGAACACAGGCCTAACAAAGCCACAGCCATAAAGAACAATAAAACGCTGTTATCCTACTGTAAAAAGCAATGCCTGTGGCTCTAAAGAATAGCGAGAGGTCAACCGCTGTAGCCCTCGCTGGCCTGATATTGACTTAGAGAGATTATCGCTGACAAACGCAGGTCAAAACCATTTACAAGCATTTTCTATAGCGTAGAAGAGATGATACCAATCTTTGATGTGACTGAAGATTCGGCCACTACCACTTGACCTTGCTAAATGTTTCTGAAAGAGTCTCTTCTGCTCATTTATTAGATCATAAATACAGTAAATCAGTGAAATATGACTCCAGTGTGAATCAGCTGTTCTCTATGTGAATATATAGTAAAGTGTCATTTATTCCAATTTATCATCATTACTCCAGTCTTCAGTGTCACATGACCCTTCAGAAATCATTCTCATATGAGGATTTGATGCTCAAGAAACATTTATGATTATTATCAATGATGAAAACAGTCATATGTGTGTGGAAACTGTGATTTTTCCGGATTCTCTGATGAATGGAAAGTTCAAAAGAACAGCGTTTACTTGAAATAAAAAATCTTTTGTAACACTTTTCATCAATTTAATGTGTCCTTGCTGGAAAAAATATGATTTTAATTAACTAAAAAGGACAGCAAAGTCCTAAAAACTCAAACTAGTCATTAATGTTGTAATAAATGTCAACTATCACTATGTATATCTACAAAGTGATCAAACTACACAAGGCCTAAATCACCTACTAAAGTCAGACTTTGTCAACCAAACGTCATCATGTGTGACCCTGGACCACAAAACCAGTCATACATTTTTGAGATTGAGATTTATAGATCATCTGAATAAATAATCTTTCCATTGATGTGTGGTTTGTAGGACAATATTTGAAAATCTGGAATCTGAGGGTGCAAAAAAATCTAAATATTGAGAAAATCTCCTTTAAAGTTGTCCAAATGAAGTCCTTAGCAATGCATATTACTACTAAATACATTTTTATATATCTACGGTAGGACATTTACAAAATATCTTTATGGAACATGATCTTAATATCCTAATGATTTTTGGCATACAAGAAAAATGGATAATTTTGACCCATTCAATGCATTGTTGGCTATTGCCACAGACACACCCGTGAGATTATGACTCCAGGGTCACAAATGTCTTGGCAAACCTTCCCTTTCTCATTGGCTCATACTCATACTCATCATCATGACGGTTCATGATGTCGGGAAGCTTAATCTTACAGTGATGCATGAGTAAATGTGCCGTCATATCTCAGTCGCTCAGAGCCGAGCTCATTGTGGACGGAGCAGCACCCCGGGGTGTTTAAGGGCAGGAAGCCGCTTTATAGAGGGCGACTATAACGACACAATGACCGTCTGCACACACACACACACACACACTCACTCACTGAGGGCATCGAGGCCAAGTGGGCTTTTGTGCTGCCGACGGTTTAGTGTCAATGTAACGGTTTACTTACGCAACAAAGACAGTAACTCACAATCCTACAGTTTAGTTCACCTGTTAAAACAGCAATAGGACAATCCGATGCTTTTCTTCCTAAAGCCACGAGAGGAAACCTGCAGGGCATGCTTCACACGAAACCAACAGAACGAAACAAGGAATTATATTCTGTGGCCTGTTTTAGGGCCGTTATGATTTTTTACACCATTTTACATTCAACATTTACCTTCAGTTCTCATTGCCATAATGCAATAAAAAAGAAAAAACTGAATTATAATGCAAAAACATTATAATTCAGTGTGTGTGTGTGTGAGTGAGTGAGTGTGTGTGTGTCTGAGTGAGTGTGTGTGTGAGTGAGTGTGTGTGTGAGTGAGTGAGTGTGTGTGTGAGTGAGTGAGTGTGTGTGTGTTTGTGATTTGTTTTACTGTCGTTAATTTACACTCATTTAAATGAATCGCTTTAACTTGAACACTGTAAACAAGTTCGGATGGATTACTGAAAAGGATAAATGTACAAAATATATGCAAGTTTGTGTCTACATAATATATGTTTGTGTATAATTATTATGTATATTTGAATACCCACACATATATATTTAAGAAATATATAAATATATTTATATCATTTATATTATATACACATTTTCCTTAAATATATATATGCATGCGTGTATTTACATATACATAATAATTATACACACATTTTTAAGCGATTAATCGATTTAACAGCAGTAATAAGTATATAAAATGATATATTAAAATTTATATTAAATATACTTAAATGATAATATATATATATATAAAATAAAACAAAAATATAAAAATGATTTATAAAGGTATTTTATAGTCTTTTAAATGAATTGTTTTTACCTTAATGTAAAACTGACTATTACAGTAATGCAAATCAATCCAGTGACAATCACCATTGTGATTAAATATGAATTAATAAAAAAAATTAAGAGTAAAATTATAAAGCATTAAAATATGTATATTTATTTAAAATCCTAATAATAATAATAAATATATAAATTATCATAAAATATATTTAAAATAAAAATATATAAATTAAAAAAATATTTATAAAGCATGGTCATATTTGTTTTACTGCTTTTGATTTATGTTTATTAAATTTTACTGTCTTTAATTTATGCTTTTTTAAACGAATTAATCTTAATGCTGCAAAAAAAAAAATTTATAAATTAAAAAAAATCATAATAATAATATTAAATATATAAATTATCATTAAAATATATAAATATATATTTAAATAAAAATAAATATAATAAAAGGTATTTATAAAGAATGGTCATGTTTTACCACTTTGAATTTATAATTTTTTACTGCCTTTAATTTATGCTCTTTTAAATTAATTTCTCTAACCTTAATACTGTAAAAAATGACTATTAGAGTATTGGGAATTAATCTAACAACCACATGAGAATAAATACGAATAAAAAAACAAAACAATGTCAAACTGAAATGTCTATGAATTTCATTGAGAAGATTCTGCTGTTAAACGTGTCCTGTTTTCCTGAGGCCGCCACGTCCCTGCACACGAGTGACATCAGCCACAAACTTTGAGTACAGCATCAAAAACCAGTGGAGAAGCCTTTGAGAAGGAGCTGAAGCCTCTTCCCAGCGTGGGATCATTAGGATTCCCGGGAGAAGTGCTCCATCCCAGCCCT
>CM077216.1:1442210-1464710 GCA_039654625.1 Rhinogobio ventralis
TGTAACATTTAATTGCGAACCTATTATTTATTTTGTAAATAAAGCTGTGTGCTTCACTCGTGTCATAATATTCACGTAAAACAGCATTCACAGACAAAAAAAGTGTTTTGGCCGACCACCGCCGGTGCTACTCCTGATGGTGCGGTCGTCACGTTTACCGGCACAGCCCTAATTATAAACAACATTCTCAATGGCAAGCCTAAACACATTTATTGAAAGTGAAACTGAGTGAGAAATGCGTTAAATAAACCCGACTCAAACGTGTGTTTTTGTGTGCTTGGTGTTATTTATGTTGCAGCACTTTTCAGATGATAAAAAATACCCTCATGATTTACACTGCAAAGAAATGATGATCTTCAAGATACATGTACTGGAGAAGCAAAAAGACATTAAGGAAAAGTCATCAAAATATAGCAAGTTTAAGCTTAAAATAAGAAAAATATCTGCCAATGTGGTCAGAAATATGAACTTAAAACGAGAACAAATATGTGTTGGTGAGGTAAGAACAGGAAACGTGTGTAAAAGTATGAATCAGTATTTCAGTACTCAATATCTTCAGTCATTTCTCTTCTCCAGTAAATGCATCTTGATTGAAGAATGTTTAGATATTTGTGCCGGAAAACGAGACTGAGCTTTCTAAGCTATTCTTCATCAGCATGAACAATGAAAGCTCAATGCTCAACAGCAGTCAGTTTCCACACTTCAGATTCGCTGCTGTTCATCTCATAAATCCCATCATTCTGACATGATCTCAATGCATCACCAGTCCTGCGCTCGGCCATGAAAGACGCTGTTATTCGCTCTTGAGACGCTCAGTCGCCCTCCACGCGTGCCGTCTCTCAGCGGCTCTATAAAAGCCTGCCGGAGGGTTTGGGTTCGGACACAAGCGTCGCTCTGTGTGCGAGGCATTAAATCAACACACACTGGCTCAAAGCTCCACACACATTCACAGTCAACACACTCCGTCTGAGGCTGGAATCTTACGCTGAACATGCACATTAACCTGATCATAGTTACAGACTGCAAAACACTCTTACATGACAGGTGAGAAGAGGCAAGCATGCATTTGCTATTCGAAAGCCTGTTTCTGCCACGGAAGGTAATTGTGACTTTTTCCCCTGCAACTGTGAGTTTATATTTCACAATTATGAGAAGACTGTTTTCCGAGTCGCACCTACCTACTTTTCTATTGTGTGGTTTCCATACAAAGCTGTTATTTGAACTAATGTCAGTTGTTGTTGATGCACATTTTCTGAGGAAATGCACCGAACTAAGAAAAACGCTGGTATCTATAATTTGTTTTCCTTGTTGTCTTTATTACAAAACACAAGAAATCCGACCCGCCACGTGAACTGAAGAGATCTCATGCAGAATGAGTCCACTACAATATTCAGAGCTCCCCTAAAATAATCACTAAACTAACTAGAGTAATTACATTTCAGAATTCCGCAAGTTAAGAGATTCCTCATTTAAACAATCAATTGAAATTACTTTTTTTAGTTGTGTGTAAAATCGGAAATCTCGCAAATTCTGAGTTAAAAATCTCACAATTCTGACTTTTTTCTCGGAATTCTGAGTTTAAATCTCACAATTTTATATTTTTACTCACGATTTCTACCCGATAAAATGTTTTATATATATTTACACAACCACAAAGCTGCATTATTAGAGTTCCATGACTCTTCCAGGTATAGAAATCACTTTTAAAGCAAGGTTTTCCATGTGAATCATGGTTCTTCAGAGACACAAAACAGCTGCTGACGGGGTGAATTAAAATCAGAACCATCTTGATTTTTAGTTGTCATCATTCATTGTAAGTTTGCTGAGGGCCTCGGACCTCTTTTGAAGAAACACTGATTTAAATGAAGGAGAAAAGCCACTAAAGAAGGACTGCAGGATTCACTAAAACACGGTCTGCATGCATCGCCTCAGAGCACCACAAGAGAGCGCCACCATCTCAAACTACTTTACCATCATCACTAAGAGGCTTTCAACACCCTGAGCTCAAAAAGATCAGTAATTATTTCAAGCACACATCAATGGCAGTTTCTCCTGATGGCTTTTAAACCTCAATCGTCTCAATCTCAGTTCAAGGGGGTGAAGAGAGAATCTGTCTCTCAAAGCCTCGTGTTTGTGAATGCGTCTCCATATGGAAACTGAGTCCTGTTGACATTTGCGGTCCCCTGTGGAGCCGAACTCTGCCAGCTGGCATCAGAGCAAACGGCTTCATGACTGCTGTCATAGATATGAATGAAGATAAACTCCTACTGTACCACGGTAAAGCTGATTTCAACTTCCCTTCTGGCTCAAACTGCACTTATCAAAGTAAAACATCATCTTTTACTCTCCGCCACGTCGTTCCAAACCTTTCTGACTGTTTCTTCAATGGAAATCAAAAGAGGTATTCTGGAAGTTCTTCATGCAGCATTTTTCCATACAATGAATTGGCTAACATGACTATCAAGCTCCTAAAAATAACAATAAACACCATTAAAGCACCACTAAAGTATCATAACTGTAGCCCATATGCACTGTATTTCAAGTCAAGTCTTCATATGGACGGCTGTTATGATGCTGTTTTTGCCCGACAGTCGTGGCTCACAATGAACTGAATGGAGAAGAGCTGCATAAAGATTCAGCAAACATAAATAACAGCATACAGGTTTGGAAAGTCTGGAAGCTTGTTTCCGCCACGAAATAAAACAATTAAAATGGTAATTGCGACTTTTTATCTTTTAATTCCAACATTTTTTTAAATCTCGCAATCCTGACTTTTTTCTCTGAATTCTGGGTTTAAATCTCGGAATTCTGACTTTTTTCTTGGAATTCTGAGTTTAAATCTCGCAATCCTGACTTTTTTCTGTTTAAACCTCGCAATCCTGACTTTTTTTCTCTGAATTCTGAGTTTAAATCTCGGAATTCTGACTTTTTTTCTCTGAATTCTGGGTTTAAATCTCGGAATTCTGACTTTTTTCTCTGAATTCTGAGTTTAAATCTCGGAATTCTGACTTTTTTCTTTGAATTCTGAGTTTAAATTTCGCAATCCTGAACTTTTTCTTGGAATTTTAAGTTTAAATCTCGCAATCCTGACTTTTTTTCTCTGAATTCTGGGTTTAAATCTCGGAATTCTGACTTTTTTCTCTGAATTCTGAGTTTAAATCTCGGAATTCTGACTTTTTTCTTGTTATTTTGAGTTTAAATCTCGGAATTCTGACTTTTTTCTCTGAATTCTGAGTTTAAATCTCGGAATTCTGACTTTTTTCTTGTTATTTTGAGTTTAAATCTCGCAATCCTGACTTTTTTCTCTGAATTCTGAGTTGAAATCTCGGAATTCTGACTTTTTTCTTGTTATTTTGAGTTTAAATCTCGGAATTCTGACTTTTTTCTCTGAATTCTGAGTTTAAATCTCGGAATTCTGACTTTTTTTCTCTGAATTCTGAGTTTAAATCTCGGAATTCTGACTTTTTTCTTGCAATTCTGAGTTTAAATCTCGGAATCCTGACTTTTTTCTCTGAATTCTGAGTTTAAATCTCGGAATTCTGACTTTTTTCTCTGAATTCTGAGTTTAAATCTCGGAATTCTGACTTTTTTCTCGGAATTCTGAGTTTAAATCTCGGAATTCTGACTTTTTTCTCGGAATTCTGTGTTTAAATCTCGGAATTCTGACTTTTTTCTCGGAATTCTGTGTTTAAATCTCGGAATTCTGATTTTTTTTCTCGGAATTCTGAGTTTAAATCTCGGAATTCTGACTTTTTTCTCGGAATTCTGAGTTTAAATCTCGGAATTCTGACTTTTTTCTTGTTATTTTGAGTTTAAATCTCGCAATCCTGACTTTTTTCTCTGAATTCTGGGTTTAAATCTCGGAATTCTGACTTTTTTCTTGCAATTCTGAGTTTAAATCTCGGAATCCTGACTTTTTTCTCTGAATTCTGAGTTTAAATCTCGGAATTCTGACTTTTTTCTCTGAATTCTGAGTTTAAATCTCGGAATTCTGACTTTTTTCTCGGAATTCTGTGTTTAAATCTCGGAATTCTGACTTTTTTCTCGGAATTCTGTGTTTAAATCTCGGAATTCTGATTTTTTTCTCGGAATTCTGAGTTTAAATCTCGGAATTCTGACTTTTTTCTCGGAATTCTGAGTTTAAATCTCGGAATTCTGACTTTTTTCTTGTTATTTTGAGTTTAAATCTCGCAATCCTGACTTTTTTCTCTGAATTCTGAGTTTAAATCTCGGAATTCTGACTTTTTTCTTGGAATTCTGAGTTTAAATCTCGCAATCCTGACTTTTTTCTGTTTAAATCTCGCAATCCTGACTTTTTTTCTCTGAATTCTGGGTTTAAATCTCGGAATTCTGACTTTTTTCTCTGAATTCTGAGTTTAAATCTCGGAATTCTGACTTTTTTCTTTGAATTCTGAGTTTAAATTTCGCAATCCTGAACTTTTTCTTGGAATTTTAAGTTTAAATCTCGCAATCCTGACTTTTTTTCTCTGAATTCTGGGTTTAAATCTCGGAATTCTGACTTTTTTCTCTGAATTCTGAGTTTAAATCTCGGAATTCTGACTTTTTTCTTTGAATTCTGAGTTTAAATCTCGCAATCCTGACTTTTTTCTTGGAATTCTGAGTTTAAATCTCGGAATTCTGACTTTTTTCTCTGAATTCTGAGTTTAAATCTTGCAATCCTGACTTTTTTCTTGGAATTCTGAGTTTAAATCTCGGAATTCTGACTTTTTTCTCTGAATTCTGAGTTTAAATCTCGCAATCCTGACTTTTTTCTTGTTATTTTGAGTTTAAATCTCGCAATCCTGACTTTTTTCTCTGAATTCTGAGTTTAAATCTCGGAATTCTGACTTTTTTCTCTGAATTCTGAGTTTAAATCTCGGAATTCTGACTTTTTTCTTGGAATTCTGAGTTTAAATCTCGGAATTCTGACTTTTTTCTTGTTATTTTGAGTTTAAATCTCGCAATCCTGACTTTTTTCTCTGAATTCTGAGTTTAAATCTCGGAATTCTGACTTTTTTCTTGGAATTCTGAGTTTAAATCTCGGAATTCTGACTTTTTTCTTGTTATTTTGAGTTTAAATCTCGGAATTCTGACTTTTTTCTCTGAATTCTGAGTTTAAATCTCGGAATTCTGACTTTTTTCTTGGAATTCTGAGTTTAAATCTCGGAATCCTGACTTTTTTCTCTGAATTCTGAGTTTAAATCTCGGAATTCTGACTTTTTTCTTGGAATTCTGAGTTTAAATCTCGGAATCCTGACTTTTTTCTTTGAATTCTGGGTTTAAATCTCGGAATTCTGACTTTTTTCTCTGAATTCTGAGTTTAAATCTCGGAATTCTGACTTTTTTCTCTGAATTCTAAGTTTAAATCTCGGAATTCTGACTTTTTTCTCGGAATTCTGTGTTTAAATCTCGGAATTCTGACTTTTTTCTCGGAATTCTGTGTTTAAATCTCGGAATTCTGATTTTTTTCTCGGAATTCTGAGTTTAAATCTCGGAATTCTGACTTTTTTCTCGGAATTCTGAGTTTAAATCTCGGAATCCTGACTTTTTTCTCTGAATTCTGAGTTTAAATCTCGGAATTCTGACTTTTTTCTCTGAATTCTGAGTTTAAATCTCGGAATTCTGACTTTTTTCTTGTTATTTTGAGTTTAAATCTCGCAATCCTGACTTTTTTCTCTGAATTCTGAGTTTAAATCTCGCAATCCTGACTTTTTTCTCTGAATTCTGAGTTTAAATCTTGGAATTCTGACTTTTTTCTTGGAATTCTGAGTTTAAATCTCGGAATTATGACTTTTTTTCTCTGAATTCTGAGTTTAAATCTTGCAATCCTGACTTTTTTCTTGGAATTCTGAGTTTAAATCTCGGAATTCTGACTTTTTTCTTGTTATTTTGAGTTTAAATCTCGCAATCCTGACTTTTTTCTCTGAATTCTGAGTTTAAATCTCGGAATTCTGACTTTTTTCTTGTTATTTTGAGTTTAAATCTCGGAATTCTGACTTTTTTCTCTGAATTCTGAGTTTAAATCTCGCAATCCTGACTTTTTTCTCTGAATTCTGAGTTTAAATCTTGGAATTCTGACTTTTTTCTTGGAATTCTGAGTTTAAATCTCGGAATTATGACTTTTTTTCTCTGAATTCTGAGTTTAAATCTTGCAATCCTGACTTTTTTCTTGGAATTCTGAGTTTAAATCTCGGAATTCTGACTTTTTTCTTGTTATTTTGAGTTTAAATCTCGCAATCCTGACTTTTTTCTCTGAATTCTGAGTTTAAATCTCGGAATTCTGACTTTTTTCTTGTTATTTTGAGTTTAAATCTCGGAATTCTGACTTTTTTCTCTGAATTCTGAGTTTAAATCTCGGAATTCTGACTTTTTTCTTGGAATTCTGAGTTTAAATCTCGGAATCCTGACTTTTTTCTCTGAATTCTGAGTTTAAATCTCGGAATTCTGACTTTTTTCTCTGAATTCTGAGTTTAAATCTCGGAATTCTGATTTTTTTCTCGGAATTCTGAGTTTAAATCTCGGAATTCTGACTTTTTTCTTGTTATTTTGAGTTTAAATCTCGCAATCCTGACTTTTTTCTCTGAATTCTGAGTTTAAATCTCGGAATTCTGACTTTTTTCTCTGAATTCTGAGTTTAAATCTCGGAATTCTGACTTTTTTCTCTGAATTCTGAGTTTAAATCTCGGAATCCTGACTTTTTTCTCTGAATTCTGAGTTTAAATCTCGGAATTCTGACTTTTTTCTCTGAATTCTGAGTTTAAATCTCGGAATCCTGACTTTTTTCTCTGAATTCTGAGTTTAAATCTCGGAATCCTGACTTTTTTCTCTGAATTCTGAGTTTAAATCTCGGAATTCTGACTTTTTTCTCGGAATTCTGAGTTTAAATCTTGCAATCCTGACTTTTTTCTTGGAATTCTGAGTTTAAATCTCGGAATCCTGACTTTTTTCTTGGAATTCTGAGTTTAAATCTCGGAATTATGACTTTTTTCTTGGAATTCTGAGTTTAAATCTCGCAATCCTGACTTTTTTCTCAGAATTCTGAGTTTAAATCTCGGAATCCTGACTTTTTTCTCTGAATTCTGAGTTTAAATCTCGGAATTCTGACTTTTTTCTCGGAATTCTGAGTTTAAATCTTGCAATCCTGACTTTTTTCTTGGAATTCTGAGTTTAAATCTCGGAATCCTGACTTTTTTCTTGGAATTCTGAGTTTAAATCTCGGAATTATGACTTTTTTTCTCTGAATTCTGAGTTTAAATCTCGCAATCCTGAACTTTTTCTTGGAATTCTGAGTTTAAATCTCGTAATCCTGACCTTTTTATTCAGAATTTTAAGTTTAAATCTCGCAATCCTGACTTTTTTCTCAGTATTGCGAGCTTATATCTTGCAATTTTAAAGAAAATCCAAATTGTGAGATATAAACTCGAAATTGTGAGGAAAAAAGTGTGATCTAAAGTGTCAGAATTACCTTCTTTATTTTTGTAGTTCTGTGGCGGAAACAAGCTGAGGATGAGTAGCCTAAATGATGGCAGAAGTGTTGCACTGATCTATTCCCACGGTTTCTGGAAAGAGGCAGCGATACAGATCAATGACGAAATGCAAACAACATGGAGAACAGCCCCTGAGGAATCTGATGGAAAACTCTGGATTAAGTTTAAGATCAGAACCCTGGAGATGGCAGATAACCCAGTGTTTGGGACGGAGCAGTTGTCGCTGAAGTGACAGGCACAGCTGAGTCCAAACACACATGCAAGAAACCCTTCAGTGTATCTGGCAACTTCACAGCCATTTCTGTAAAAATGACCTGGATAATGAGTTTAGAAATAGACCAGAAGCTCTTGGGACACTTTTCCTTTGAGCTTTTCCACAGAGTTTTTCCAGACTTCACAACTAAACGCCCCTAATAACATTAGACATCAGTCTGAGCTTGTCTCTAAATGCAAATGTTACAAAAAGCAAAACAGATCCAGTTATACTGTATCCATTATATCAGAGCAGAAGTCTTTCACACACGCATGAAACGCTAAACATCAGAACTTACCCGAATATTTCTCCTGTAGCGACCCAAAACAATCCCGTTTCCAGCACAGATCCTCGTTATTTGCCGAGCAGATCCGCGCTCGCGCTCATTGGCGTCGGTAAAATCTCCGCGCGTCGGTCACTGCTGATCCGGAGCTTTAAACTGCATATCTGAGGTGAAACACACTCGGATGAGGGGAACGAGCGTGTTTGTGTGAGAGCTCTGTGTGTGTGTGTGTGTGTGTGTTGAGGAGGTTCGCGTACCTCTAGCGCGCGGCGCGTCCGCGTGTGTCACATGACGCAACGACCGCACAGACGCAACATAATACGCGTGCAATTTCTGAAGTTCTACAGTGCAAAATATTTTTCTTACTTAGCAATTTTGTCTTGTTTTCCAGAACAAATATCTAAATATTGTTAAATCAACATACATTTAATGGAGAAGCAAAGTGACGCAAGATATAAAGTCAAAAATTAAGTGAGTTTATGGTTAAAACCAGAAGAAATATCTGTCAGTGAGGTCAGAAAACTTTATTTTTCTAACCCCATTGGCAGATTTAATATATTCTGTCATTTTCATTTTCCAGTAAATGTACACTAAATTGCCAAAAGTTTTGGGACGCCTGCCTTTACACGCACATGAACTTTAATGCCATCCCGTTCTTAATCCGTAGGGATTAATATGGAGTTGGCCCACCCTTTGCAGCTATAACAGCTTCAACTCTTCTGGGAAGGCTTTCCACAAGGTTTAGGAGTGTGTTTATGGGAATTTTTGACCATTCTTCTAGAAGCGCATTTGTGAGGTCAGGCACTGATGTTGGACGAGAAGGCCTGGCTCGCAGTCTCCGCTCTAATTCATCCCAAAGGTGTTCTATCGGGATGAGGTCAGGACTCTGTGCAGGCCAGTCAAGTTCCTCCACACCAAACTCGCTCATCCATGTCTTTATGGACCGACGCTTTGTGCACTGGAGCGCAGTCATGTTGGGACAGGAAGGGGCCGTCCCCAAACTGTTCCCACAAAGTTGGGAGCATGAAATTGTCCAAAATGTCTTGGTATGCTGAAGCATTAAGAGTTCCTTTCACTGGAACTAAGGGCCCAAGCCCAACCCCTGAAAAACAACCCCACCCCATAATCCCCCCTCCACCAAACTTTACACTTGGCACAATGCAGTCAGGCAAGTCCCGTTCCCCTGGCAACCGCCAAACCCAGACTCGTCCATGGGATTGGCACACAGAGAAGCGTGATTGGTCACTCCAGAGAAC
Source organism: Rhinogobio ventralis (assembly GCA_039654625.1). Taxonomy (NCBI): domain Eukaryota; kingdom Metazoa; phylum Chordata; class Actinopteri; order Cypriniformes; family Gobionidae; genus Rhinogobio; species Rhinogobio ventralis. Next base: position 1,451,490 of record CM077216.1, read on the forward strand.
ACGTCTCACTGCTCTAGAGTCCAGTGGCGGCGTGCTTTACCCCACTGCACATGAAGTTTGGAGGTCTGTAGCTATTGACTCTGCAGAAAGTTGGCGACTTCTGCGCACTGTAACCCTCAGCATGCGCTGACCCCGCTCTGTGATTTTACGTGGCCTATCACTTCGTGGCTGAGTTGCTGTTGTTCCCAATCGCTTCCACTTTGTTATAATCCCACTAACAGTTGAGCGTGGAATATTTAGTAGTGAGGAAATGTCAGGAATGGACTTATTGCACAGGTGGCAACCTATCACGGTACCACGCTTGAGTTCACTGAGCTCCTGAGAGCGACCCATTCTTTCACCTGTAGCCATGGAAGTGACTGAACACCTGAATTCAATGATTTTGAGGGGTGTCACAATACCTTTGGCAATACAGTGTATCTTGATTTAAGAATGTTTAGATATTTGTGCTGGAAAAGGCAAAAATACTAATAAACTGGTTTTGTGCAGTGTATGAGGGGTCACGTGGAGGTTGTGACCCGCTGACCAGTTCTCTAGTTCAGCCTGTCAATCAAACGCTGCTTGATCTTAAGTTTGCGGCTGCACAACAGACGTGATTGTTTTAAATCAGCTTCATCTGGACCAGGTGGATGTTATTATGCCCTTCAGCTTAAATTTCAAAGTGTCTTATTCGAGGAACATGCAGATCCTGGATCAGTAAAACATTCTGCCAAGATGCACAGAATGAAACGTCCCAAATCACAGTTCCTTTGTGGTTTGGAAATGCAAGTTATTCCTGCATCAGTAAATCAGCAGCAGGAGCTCTTAAAGGTGTCGGTCAGTCGTTCTGCTCACAGATATCATATCTTCAGACCTGATTTACGTGCCTGTAGACATGCTAACCCATTAGCCCCCTCGCACTCACTCTTATCTGAGGCTTATCTACACTTTATCTGCCCCAATATTTATGGCAGAGGCTCGTAAAAATGCTTTCAACAACATGATTGAGTTGTAAACTAGCACTGGCCTCCACTTACAGCGCTTTGTAATGGACTTTCCTTCCACTGTGTCATTTATCTTCAGATTTATAACATTAACAACATTAACAACAACAACCAAAGACAGAACGTTCCCCTAACGTTAGTATATGGTTTCATTTTTGGCATTTTTGGGGAACCAACTCTTAAGGCTCATTTCACACCAAGAACGGTAACTATAAGGATAATTATATTATCGCCCACACCAGAGGTGTCAAGTAACGAAGTACATTACGTTACTTAAGCAGAAATTTTGGGTATCTATTCTTTACTGGAGTAATAATTTTTCAGACGACTTTTTACTTCTACTCCTTACATTTTAAATATAGCCTCGTTACTCCTATTTCATTCCGGCTTGTTATCGTTAAAAAAAAATCAAGATAAATCGCGCCATCCGGGTAGAGTGAATTTGATTGTGGTTGGATGACACAAATCACACACTGTGCTGCCGACAAGAACGCACTTTCAGCCAATCAGTGATCAGCAGGCAGACCGGTTTTGACAGGTTTTTAGCGCGATAACTCATAGCTGTATATTCAAGTGATCGCTATGGTTTGATCGATTACACCACGAAGACTCTTTATAAATATAAACATTACTCCTGTCCATCGTCACATACACACTCCGGACATCTGCAGCTAGCAACCCCGACAGCTGCTGAAAGAGGTTTGAATCAACAATTAATCAGTTTTGACTGTGCTAAGTGCGTGTTCTATGTACTTCACCAAAGATAGACTGTAGTTTTGTCAAAGCAAAGTGCAACACAAAGGTAAGTGCATTGTTGTTATTTTTTTGTTGGCGGATTATTGTACAGTATCAATAAATGACACATATTTGCCAGTGGTGTGTGCATTACCGTGTGTGAAATGCCTGTTAATTACATTGTTTTTTCCGATCTCTTACATTGGGCACTTTTTGAGTTGATACTTCAACTTCTACAGAAGTCTTTTTAAACCCTAGTATATGTACTTGAAAGTAATGAATGTGAATACTTTTGACACCTCTGGTCCACACCAGCGCATGATATCATTCTGTTTATTATAAAAGCTGCAGTTTCTTAAACATATACATGCATGTGTGTGTATTTATATATACATAGTAATTATGCACAGTACACACATATTATGTAAACACAAACTTTTATTTTGGATGCGATTAATCGCAATTAATAGATTTGACAGCACTACTATAAAGATAAAGATAACTATAACAATAACGATAACTGTAGCAATAACTATAACAATAACTATAATGATAACTATGACGATAACCATAAAGATAACTATAACAATAACTATAACTATAACGATAACTGTAGCAATAACTATAACAATAACTATAGCAATAACTATAATGATAACTATGACGATAACCATAAAGATAACTATAACAATAACTATAACGATAACGATGACGATAACTATAGCTATAGCGATAACTATAATGATAACTGGCGATAACTATAACAATAACTATAGCGATAACTATAAAGATAACTATAACAATAACAATAACTATATAACGATAACTATAGCAATAACTATAACAATAACTATAGCAATAACTATAATGATAACTATGACAATAACTATAAAGATAACTATAACTATAGCGATAACTATAAAGATAACTATAACAATAACTATAACGATAACTATAACTATAGCGATAACTATACAATAACTATAACTTTAACTATAGCGTTAGCTATAATGATAACTATGACGATAACTATAAAGATAACTATAACGATAACTATAAAGATAACTATAACGATAACTATAGCGTTAGCTATAATGATAACTATGATGATAACTATAACAATAACTATGACGATAACTATAGCGATAACTATAATGATAACTATAACTATAGCGATAACTATAACTATAACAATAACTATAGCGATAACTATAGCGATAACTATAAATATAGCGATAACTATAACAATAACTATAACTATAGCGATAACTAAAATGATAATAACTATAACTATAACTATAGCGATAACTAAAATGATAACTATAACAATAACTATAGCGATAACTATAATGATAACTATGGCGATAACTATAACGATAACTATAACTATAGTGATAACTAAAATGATAATAACTATAACAATAACTATAACTATGGCGATAACTATAACAATAACTATAACTATAGCGATAACTAAAATGATAATAACTATAACTATAGCGATAACTAAAATGATAACTATAACAATAACTATAGCGATAACTATAATGATAACTATGGCGATAACTATAACGATAACTATAAATATAGCGATAACTATAACAATAACTATAACTATAGTGATAACTATAATGATAACAATAACTATGACGATAACTATAACTATAGCGATAACTATAACAATAACTATAACTATAGCGATAACTAAAATGATAACTATAGCGATAACTAAAATGATAACTATAGCGATAACTATAATGATAACTATGGCGATAACTATAACGATAACTATAACTATAGCGATAACTATAACGATAACTGTAACTATAGCGATAACTATAACTATAGTGATAACTATAATGATAACAATAACTATGACGATAACTATAACTATAGCGATAACTATAACAATAACTATAGCGATAACTATTATGATAACTATAACAATAAATATAAAGATAACTAAAACGATAACAATAGCTATAGCGATGACTATAACAATAACTATAGTGATAACTATTATGATAACTATAATGATAACTATAACAATAACGATAACCATAATGATAAATGTAACAATAACTATAGCGATAATGATAACTATAACAATAAACATAAAGATAACAATAACGATAACTATAATAACTATAGCGATAACTATAAAGATAACTATGTTATATATATACTTATCATCATTTCTGTGAATGTTATTTATTTATTTATTTTTAATTTTAAAAAACACAAACTAGCATTCCCAGAACTTTGCAGCAAGGTTTTTATATAAGAACATATACAAAATGTTCTCTAAATGTTCTCTAATGGTTATTTTTAGGTTTTAGTCATAAACCATAATCTTAACCTTCCACAGTATTTTATTTACATGGAAGAGTAATTCATTTTCAGACTGAACCAATTAGCCGGTTAGGATTAGTGTGGGTCGGTCAGCGGGAGCGAGAATCTGTCGAACACATTTCCACTAATGACACACTGGACTGTGAAAGCGTGAGCGAGAGCTTCTGCCACCCTGGATTCACGACGTGTGCACTGAAAGTTTAATCCCTTAAATAAAATCGAGAGCTCAGAGCGACTCCCGCAGGGTAAGCGCTCCAACAAACTCTTGCTAATTAGGCAAAGATGCCATTTTGCCGTGGACCACTTCCCAATGTCCCACTGGAGAACCAGCACAAGTTCTTCATCTCCTGCTGGGATTCTTCTCCTCTTTCCTCCCCCTTCATCTCTAGATGGGTTTTGCTCTTTGAATGGAAATCTAAAGCTGTTTTCCCCTTTTTTTTATCCCTTCCAATAATTAATTGAGTGTTTTCCGGTGTGAAACTGGCTCTTGGCTGAAGGATAATGGCAGTGTGGTTTGTTTGGCCCCACTGCTTATTCCATATAAACTTAACAAATGCAAAAAAAGTCCCAAAAATGAAAACAACAGAAGCTCAAAACGTTCACTTTGATTTAGCGTGTAGCCCAGCAGAAAAACAAACCCTCACTCAACCAGGGCCATTAAATAAACTCGTCACTAGATTTGATGTAATTGACTGAATTGTCCTCCGAAACAGAGCGATGCTGTTGCGCACAGTTTACTCAGGAAATCTCTAGAATAAACAAAGCCAGGAAAGCAAGCAAACAGAAGGAGCTGAACGCCAGTCCACCATCAAACATCAGCCAATCAGACCTCAAACCTAAAGTCCTGGACGCTTGTTTGCTCGAGCTGCTGCTGCTGCGTTGCAGATTGACGAACGAGTTTGTATTACTAAAGCAAACATGCTAATGCGGACGCTACTTTAGCTTTACTGCATGAATCCCAGCATGCCTTAATTCAATATTAGCACATGAACTGGTGCGTTTCATTGCAGAGTTTCTCTCAAACTGACTTTTTATGCTTCAATGGGTTAGTCAATCTCAGGAAAACTGGGACTAGGTCACATTTCAAAATCAACAGAATTGTTTTTTTTTTGCATTTGAAAAAGAAGCCTTTTTTTGGCATATTCTCATGACATTTACCCAAATTTACCTCCAAATTCTCATGCACTTGACAGGTTTGCTATTTACCCAAAAAAGTATTGGGACCCCCTCCAAATCCCTGAGTTCAGGTGTTCAATCACTTCATGGCCACAGGTGTATAAATCAAGCACTAGGCATGCAGACGCTTCTACAAACATTTGTGAAAGAATGGGTCGCTCTCAGGAGCTCAGTGAACTCAAGCGTGGTACCGTGATAGGTTGCCACCTGTGCAATAAGTCCATTCCTGACATTTCCTCACTACTAAATATTCCACGCTCAACTGTTAGTGGGATTATAACAAAGTGGAAGAAATTGGGAACAACAGCAACTCAGCCACAAAGTGATAGGCCACGTAAAATCACAGAGCGGGGTCAGCGCATGCTGAGGGTCACAGTGCGCAGAAGACGCCAACTTTCTGCAGAGTCAATAGCTACAGACCTCCAAACTTCTGTGGCCTTCAGATGAGCTCAAGAACAGTGTGTAGAGAGCTTCATGGAATGGGTTTCCATGGCCGAGCAGCTCATCCAAGCCTTACATCACCAAGTGAAATGCAAAGCGTGGGATGCAGTGGGGTAAAGCACGCCGCCACTGGACTCTAGAGCAGTGAGACGTGTTCTCTGGAGTGACCAATCACACTTCTCTGTCTGCCAATCCCATGGATGAGTCTGGGTTTGGCGGTTGCCAGGAGAACGGGACTTGCCTGACTGCATTGTGCCAAGTGTAAAGTTTGGTGGAGGGGGGATTATGGGGTGGGCTTGGCCCCTTAGTTCCAGTGAAATGAACTCTTAATGCTTCAGCATACCAAGACATTTTGGACAATTTCATGCTCCAAACTTTGTGGGAACAGTTTGGGGACGGCCCCTTCCTGTCCCAACATGACTGCGCTCCAGTGCACAAAGCGTCGGTCCATAAAGACATGGATGAGCGAGTTTGGTGTGGAGGAACTTGACTGGCCTGCACAGAGTCCTGACCTCATCCCGATAGAACACCTTTGGGATGAATTAGAGCGGAGACTGCGAGCCAGGCCTTCTCGTCCAACATCAGTGCCTGACCTCACAAATGCGCTTCTAGAAGAATGGTCAAAAATTCCCATAAACACACTCCTAAACCTTGTGGAAAGCCTTCCCAGAAGAGTTGAAGCTGTTATAGCTGCAAAGGGTGGGCCAACTCCATATTAAACCCTACGGATTAAGAATGGGATGCCATTAAAGTTCATGTGCATGTAAAGGCAGGCGTCCCAAAACTTTTGGCAATATAGTGTATGTTCGAAAAAAGTTTTGCAAACGTTCCCACTAGGTTATGAAATTAATGTACTTTGAAAACATCAGTTTTTTGTTTTTTTTATTTTGTTTCTTGGTTAAAGGAACATTCCATTTGATCATTCTTCAAACATTATGAGAATGTTACTTTTGAATGTTCTTGGAACGTTCCGACACAAGTAGTAACATTTAAAAAACGTCAGACGTCTCAGAAAAAGTATTCCATGAATGATGTGTAAATACTGTTTTTGTGCTAACAGAACATTATTAAAGAACAGATAACTTTTAATGAACGTTCTATTAATGTTACTGGAAAAATGTTTGTTTATAACTTTGGGAGAACCATGCCACAACGTCCCCTGTTAGCTGGAGGTGTCTTTATATTGTCCCGCGGCATTTAAAACATCTATTTCAGGACATCAGGCCATGAGGAACGTGCTGTTGTGACTGTCACATGTCATCTTCTGGAGAACTGTTTGCCCTGGAGAACGAATGAAAGAATTAAATTAAATCAGTGAGAGTCTGAAGTAAAACGAGGCTAAAACAAACCCTTACCTTCTGTAGGAAGGAAATGGGAAACAAACTCTTGAGCAGTTATATAAGATGTTTTTGACATGACGTCTCTCCTCTAGGATTCAAGCTCAACATCAAGGATTCGTATCCGTGTTTTGTCCTCAATCAGAGCTTGTTTCAAATCTGTCAGAAACAGGGAAGTGCTAATAAAGGTCAATGTTTAAATGCACAGACATTTCATATTACAACTATAGTTACCTGGATGCAGAAAACTGCAATTGCACTTCCCTGATAAGAAAACAGTTTAAGTGGCTTTACATGTAACAGGTTCAGTATTCACTTTACAATTAACCTGTTAACTGCCGCGCTAACATTAACATTATTATGAAACAAGTGACGTTATATAGCCTACATAAACTACCATTTTTTCTGTTTAACTTTTATTAGACTCCAGGTCGAAATAAAAAGAAAAGGGTGTTTTTACACTGAGCACATTTGCTGCAGTCCATGTCCGAGTGTGATAGTTCTCGGTTTCCCCCGCAGTGCTGGTCAACTTGATTCTTTTGAACCCTGGGGCATTTGCGTGCATCTTACATAATCACAAACATGCACAGCGCATGATAGAAAACAGAACGCGGGTCAATATATTGTTTTTTTATATATAATTATATTATGCGCAGCTGAGTAAATGACATTTGGGTTTACTGTAGGCTGTGTGTGTCGGATGAAGGCAGCTTTCTGTTGCATGCTTGCAAAGGGACTCTGAGGAGATGCGCAATGCGCGAATACACTGAAAGCTCGCTCTCGCTCGTATCCGAGGTAAATCATTAACACCATCACCACTTACACGTGTTTTGTTGAACTAAATACATTACAATCGGCTAAAACGAATGCGTAGGTTACTTTTCTGAACGAGCACTCCCGAGTCCATGTTTCTTACACTGTTCACGCGAATCACGGCACAGTTCGAGTGCAATCTAACTCAGAGCACCTCCTCCCGGTAGGCTCGGGTGTGGTACCCTGGTGCGCTCCCAGGTCCGCATGACAGCTTTCACATTACCAATTTTTAATGCGAACCGTGTCCCGTTCTGAACTAAACTGCCAGTGTAAAAACGCCTATTTCTATTTTTAAAATAAGAGAAAGTACTGCTTATTCTGAATTTTTAAGTTTAGGCTTAAGAGACATGAGCAAGTTCTTTAAAAAAACATGTATGACCTTTGATACATGTCTAGTCTGCATGCTCTTTTGAGTATGGTTTCACTAATAATAAATCATGCATATTTGTCCATACCCATGTCAATTAGAGTATTAAAAACGTGAAACGTATTCATTTAAGGTACATGAACTGATAAAAATGTGCGATTAAGTTGCGATTAATCGCGAGTTAACTCACGACAATCATGCGATTAATCGCGATTAAATATTTTAATCGATTGACAGCCCTAATATTTACTAATCTTACTTAAGATTTAATAGTAAGATTACTTGAGTAATTCCATTTAACTAGCAGTGTTATATTATGTTCTGCAAACATCTTAAATACTATTATTCTCAACATAGTTTTAATCATTTTCAGCTATGGCGACTTAAAAACGATGTGCAATCGGTTTGCACATTTGAACGTATTTTTAATAGTTCAACTAGCATTGAATACACTTAACACTCAATTAAGTAAGCTTAATTGCATCAAGTTGTTCTTACTTAAACCATTTAAGTTTTGTCAACTTAATTCTCTCTGTGATCTGAGGAAGTGTACTCCCAGAATGCATTGCGGCATGAATAAATGAATTGCTTTATTTTACTATTTTTGGCTTTATTTTACGAATTTGTCTTTTGTCAGTATAACCCCAATAACACAGCAAATAAAATTGTAATGGTCTTAAAAAGTTAGTACTTAGTAGTAAAAAAAAAAAAAAAACTTGTTACCATTGTTGTGTTTTGATGCTAAATGTTGAAGTATATAGAGGGATTATATCAACACAATTAAAAGTTTATGTCATAAGTGTTAGCAATAAAATGTTAAAAGATCATTATTTGACATGAAATATAGTTATGTTATATATCATTAATTCACAAATATATGTATATATATATATATATATACTACTTCCCTTCCTTTGAAATCAAATCACTGTGATTTCTTGTTGCATCGCTGCATCAATAGGAAGAGAATTACAATAATATAAATCAAGTTCCAAGTGGCCAACCAAAGGGAACACTGATCACCATAATGGTGAGCAATTTTAGGAAATCAACATGAATTTATTAAGTCAACTTATGTGACGTTCTCCCAAAATGTTTAGCTGTATTGTCAATAACATTCAAGATGACTGGAAAATGAGTGAATGCAACTAAGGAGAATGATGACTGCAGAAGTGAATAGTCTATTAAGAATTGCCCCGCCTCAAAAACCTTTTGCCCCGCCTGTTTTTTTTTTTTTTTTGCTTTGGCAAAATGGAACTCAAACCAGTCAAGTAATGTTTACTTGGGTTTTCTGAGTAACGAAGGCATAACTATTTAAATAGTTCAGATTACTAAATTGTTTTAAGTTCAACAAATTATTGGACATTAAGTAAAGTTAACTAAAATGTCTTAGTAAGAATAACTGTTAGATTTTACAGTGCATGTGACGAGTGGAGTATGAGCTTTAGTTTGAGGACAGATATATGTTAAATGTTTTATATTGCTGTGCTCATTCAGCGAGTGCTATGCTAATGCTATAAAAGCAATGTGTAATTAGCAAGGTGGCATTTATTTAATTAGCTAATTAAAGCAAGTCAAGTTTCCACTACTAAAAATGTGAGATTACATAATATTTTTAAGTTAAATGTATGAATTAGCTAACTCAAATATTTTAAGTTAAGAGCAATTAAAATATATAAGTACAAAATAAAAATCGGCAATTTCTGCTTACTCAGTTTTTTTGAGTTCCGCCAACTTATTCGGGTTTAAAGTGTACCTATTTTATGATGATTACTAAAATAGTATTTAAAAAAACATGCAAAATGCCCTGTAAAAAAAGTTGCTTTTTAATTGGATGTTTAAGTCATTTCAACGTAAATTACATTAAACTGACTTTAAAAAAATCTGTTGAATCTTGTATAACTTACAAAAAAAAGTTGAAAATGGCTTATTTTGATGAGTTGCAATGTAAAAACATATGTTATCATAACACTGACAGTTTAATGTTTAGGCTTAAATTTAAGATTTATGTATTTCATGCATAAAATTGCATAAAAATGTCCATGCATTTAACATAAACTTAGTTCAATCAGTTAAAATGTATGAGATTAAAACAGATTTCATCAATTGATGATAAATATATAAAACTGGTTATTGTGTATTCAAAACACATTCAGTTCCATTGATGCATGACTGACAAATATGCATGGAGATGGAGATGTTATATGCAATTCAAATACCTAATATTTCAGGTCTCACAGCCATGATTTCCTCATTTCATCAGGCGAGCGACTCTCAATTCTACCGGACAAATTTCCACAATCGTTCTGGTTGTGTTCTGCATTCTCCGCTTTGATCCCTGGCAGATTCCTGGCGTGCGGAGAGCGATCCGAGGACGGGGAGGGCCGGAGGACACAATACTCGGCCTGTGCGGGACTCATATGAGTCTGACTCGCTCAAAACAGGCACTAATGCCACTAAACTCCAGTCTGACTGAATTATGATGCCCTGCACTGCAAAATATCCCATGAGTAATGAGTATTTTTGTCTTATTTTTCAGTTATAACATCTAAAAAATACTTAAAAACAAGACAATTTTTTAGAAGCAAGACTGCATACGATATTGAGACTCCTGCAAAAAATTACATTCTCCGTATTTTTGTCTTGTTTTCCAGTTTCTATTATTAAACTTCCATAACCCTCTGATGCTTTTTTATTATTTAAAAGAAATGAAAGTACTATATTTTAATTGGATAATGTTATTTTATTTAATATTTTGTGTTTTTAGAGGATTTTATGGTACTAAACTATATTTATGCGGTAGTTATAATCCATTTATTCACTGAAAATGACATTTCCATCTTAAACGCTCATAAATCTTGAGTGCCTCGGATCACAGACTGAAGTTTGGTTTTTATGCTATTTAAATAAATTTTTTATATGAAAAACATATTTTCCAAAACATGTTTTACTCTAAATCTGCGAGAAAATCAAAGCCATAAATCTAAACAAGTTGTGTTCCAAATTTTAGGATGATATCTCAAAAAATTATCTTTCAGTCGGATTTTGTTTGGGCTCAGTACCAAACGCTTCCACTAGAGGAAATTCGTCTCCCATTCATTTCCAGTGCACTCATTTTTGGCTCATTTAGTCAGTAAACAAAACTTAAAATCTTCAGTCATTTTGATTTAGGAATGTTTAGATATTTGTGCTGGAAAACAAGACAGAAACACTGAGGAAGAGCATCATTTTTGTCTGTAACTCTGGTGTTTCTGTCTTTCTCAGACCCTTCTGGTGTTTCTGCCATTAATTCAGAGCGCTGGAGCGAAGCCTCGTCCCTGACACAATCCCAGCAGGCCATTGGGCTTAGTCGTGTTACTGCCATTGTCTCTTTCTTTTAAGGTCAACATGAAATCACTTCATAAATGTATTCTAAAATAACACATGAAAATTATATTTTTCAAATAATTATTTGTATATATGGGAGTTTGCAGCAGTGACAACAGCATTAAACCAACTCGTACATTTTCAGGACTCTCAAATGCCTTTTCGGCAAAGCCCAGCTGTGTGAACGGAACCGGACTGGACAACTAGTTTTCTGTAATTTCATTCAGTGCGAGAGAGCCGCCCTGCGCTCAACGCGGGTTCAGTAACTTGTGCGTGGATATAATCTGCGTGTCATCTGAAGGATCCAGTCACTGTTCCATCGGTGCTGCTTTAAAGTCTCAATTTTAAATTCAGGTTTTAAATCTGGGGATGGAAAAACAGGAATCGCAATATTGCTTAAATGTGATAATACATTTTAAAGGGCTATGATTTAATGAATTAAACGCCAGATCTGCATGTTTCAAAGTAAAGACGGAGTGCTGTTGGGCGTTCTACGTGCTCGTGCTTTTAAAGCCATTATATTACCTCCGTACAATGCCTATAATAATGTAGTGCACTGTTTCCCAACCATTGTGGAAAAATATAATAATAAATGCTACAAATAAGATCATCGCCGTCTCTATATTTTGTCATTTTTGTTTTATAACATGAATGCTATTGGTCATCATTTACGTCTGTATGAGGGTTTTAAAAATATTTAACCAATAAAAAGCATTTAAAAGAGGTTGTGACTGAACCTCGTAAAAAGTTTGGAGCGTCTCTGCTTGTTTGCAATGCAATGGTAACTAAAAGTGAGTACAGTGTTTGCTTTACTCAAGAAACACTATGTCCATTAAGGCTAATGTTTTTTGTATTTTGAAGAGCAGAGAATATTCTTAGTCTGCTATTTGCCATGAAGCAAGTTTTAAATATCATGTGCATAGCGCTTCATCTTTTGTATCATAACTGTGCCGTGGCAAAAAAGGGGTTAGGAAACATTGATGTAGTGTTTATAAACGTATTTAAATATTTAACTATATTTGACCCATTTATTACGCAGCATACATACAGTGTTGTAAATGTTAAATGTTATCGACAAGATACATTTCTACATAAATAATTGGCAGGAAGCTAAAACATTCTTTTATCTGGGTAGGGGGGGCTACCGTAATGCTGTAGCCCAGGGGCTTTTGGTTATCTTAATGCGCCCCTGCATGCAGCGTATCGTTTCTTCTCATTTTGCGGCCTAAAAGATGAAGAGAAAACATTAAAACAATAATTCAGTTCTCCTGATGCAAGTTAAAATGTCACATGAGCCGGAATATCCAACCCATAATGACTGGAAATATATGGCAAGCTGTAAAACGGTGTCAGAACTGTATTTTGAAAGTGTGTGTTTATTGTTGAAGACAGATCTGAGGCGTGTGTGTGTGTGTGTGTGTGTTTAATGCACTGAATGTGTCAGGGTTGATAAATCTGCTCTGGTTTATGTGATGAATGGTAAAGCTGGAATTGCTGAAATGCTTCTTTCAAACATTTTTCAGGCCTTGACGTCCACAAATAAACTTTCCCGGAGGATTCTGAGCTTCTCTTGTTAGACTGTGTGTGTATGTTGAGTACATTCTGGGCTGTGATTTAATGGCCTCTGATGAAATTTAGCTCTGGGAATTGC
>CM077216.1:1469710-1497210 GCA_039654625.1 Rhinogobio ventralis
AAAATAATATATAAAATATATCTAACTATACATAATATAATATATATATATATATATAATTTATTTTAATAAACTAAATTTAAATGTAATAATTCTGATAATATATATATTTTTTTTTTTGTTATTATATTATTTTTAGATTATATATTTTCTATTTTAATAAACAACGGAATTTAAGTTAAATATTTCATTATATTTATGCATATACATTTAGAATGTTTTGTTTTTATATTATATATTTTTTCCTTGAATGAAACTACATTTAAATGGAATAAGTCTCTCTAATATAATTAACACTTCTAATATTTCTTATTATTACCAATGTTGAAAGTTTTTGCTGCTTAGTATTTTTGTGGAAATCATGATTCACTACTATTCAAAAGTGTGGGCTAAGTATTTAAATTTATTTAAATTAACACTTTAATTAATCAAAGATGCATTAAATTGATGTCAGTAAAGACATTTATACATTAGCAGAAGATTCTGTTTCAAATAAACGCTGTTCTTTTGAACTTTCTATTCATTAAAGAATCCTAAGAAATAAAATCTATCACAGTTTCCACACACATATGAAGTTTTCATCATTGATAATAATCATAAATGTTTCTTGAGCATCAAATCCTCATATGAGAATGATTTGTGAAGGGTCATGTGACACTGAAGACTGGAGTAATGATGATAAATTGATCACAGGAATAAATGACACTTCACTATATATTCACATAGAGAACAGCTGATTCACACTGGAGTCATATTTCACTGATTTACTGTATGTATGATCTAATAAATGAGCAGAAGAGACTCTTTCAGAAACATTAAGGCATCTTAAATATTCCAAATAAATATATATGTACTGTATGCCTAGACATGTGTAATCTTCAGCACAGCTCAGTGTGTGTGTGTGTGTGATTCTCACATGGTTCCACTCTCAGTGCGGCTCTTGTTTCTGGAGCCGGTGGGCGCGGTAGGTTGTGTATTTAGGTCAGAACAGATCCACGAGTATCGAGGCGAGACGCTGAACGGCTTTATAATCTCCACACGCCGCGTCACATCACATTAGTCACTCCAAACTTGCATGACTATCTATTGCCTGTGGAACAGAAAAGATTTTTTGTCAAATGTCTTAGTGTTTTATGGTTCAAACAATGTTGTTTTTACCTCAAAATATAATTTGATTCTTTGTCCTGCAAATCTCAGCATTCGTTCCATTTTGTTGTGATTCCTGCTCGGACACGGACCACACACACACACACACCTGGACAGCAGCTGCAGATTCACTGAAATGTGGCCCGTCACTCAAGTGAAATGAAGACAATGATACATTTACACAAGGAGAAACGAGCAAACAGAGTTAATTGAACATGTGTGTTAGTTCAGATCTGACTCAACAGAGACGCATGAAGATGCTTCAAAAACAGATATGAGGGAAGATAAAAAACGACAGAATCCATGACGGATGGAAACTCTGAAAGCTTCTGTGGGCAGATCTTGATATCATTCACAGCTCTGCGTGTGTGTGGCGGATTTCAGCTGCCCTGTCAGAGAGAAAATGGAGGCACCGGCACTTTGTTGTGGACGGAAGCGCCTCCATCCAGCAGCACACATTACTCAGAGACACTCAACAAAAACAGCATTCAGAGCGCAAACGTATCAGAAACATCACACTCTCATCTCTTACATAAACACAATCAGATCGGATCTTTCCTGTCAGCCCATATTTTTGTAGTTTACGGAGATGATTCCTCACAGATCATCGGTGACTAACGCTCATGAAAATGTATGACATCACCTGAAAAGTCAAGAAGTCATCTTGGAGTTTTAGTTCTCCGTGGATATGAGCGCCGGAGTGCTTGATTGACAGCTACTCCCTCCCACATCTGAAGATGTGAAACGAAATGTCTGTTCCTCATTTTAAACGTTACTTTTTTTTAGAAGAGCAAAAGCATGAGCTCTGTGTAGAATGTTTGAGACGTGCCAATGAGAAGAAAGGTGCTACAAATGCCCTAAAACTGTCAAAACAACCACCCAGAACACCTTAGCAGCAACTCAGAACACCCAAGCAACCTCCCAGAACACTCCTGGAACAGCATAGCAACACCTTAGCAACCAATGACCCTCGAAACCGCATAGCAACATCTTGGCAACAACTCAGAACACCCAAGCAACCTCCCAGAACACTATAGGAACATCATAGCAACACCTTAGCAACCGATGACCCTATAAACTGCTTAACAACATCCTGGCTACAACTCAGAACACCCAAGCTAAATCCCAAAACACTCTAGGAACAGCATAGCAACACCCTAGCAACCAATGACCCTATAAACTGTTTAGCAACATCCTGGCTACAACTCAGCATACCCAAGCAACCTCCCTGAACACTCTAGGAAGAGCATAGCAACATCCTAACAACCAATGACCCTAGAAACTGCTTAGCAACATCCTGGCAACAACTCAGAACACCCAAGCAACCTCCCAGAACACTCTAGGAACAGCATAGCAACACACTAGCAACTAATGACCCTAGAAACTGCTTAGCAACATCCTGGCAACAACTCAGAACACCCAAGCAACCTCCCAGAACACTCTAGGAACAGCATAGCAACACCCTAGCAACCAATGACCCTAGAAACTGCTTAGCAACATCCTGGCAACAACTCAGAACACCCAAGCAACCTCCCAGAACACTCTAGGAACAGCATAGGAACACCCTAGCAACCAATGACCCTAGAAACTGCTTAGCAACATCCAGAACGCAGAACACCCAAGTGACCATTCAGAATTCAATTATTCTAAGGCATATTTTGCATTAGATTTTATTTTATGTTTTGTTTTCACTTTCATTTTAGGTCAAGTTTAAATAATTTTGTTGAGTGTTTTTGTCATTTAAAAAAATATGTCTGCATACTATTTATTCATTTTATTTATTAGTTTTAGTTTATCTAGTTTTAGTTACAGTTATCTATTTTATTTTATTTCAGTACTGTAGTAAAATTCATAACTATCACGTGAAGCACCGGAGGGCTTTAACCACAGATGTTGAAGAGCCACTTTGAAGAGTGTTTTCTAGAGCACTTGAACCTTTAACCCTCCATTTTATTTCCAGGATCCCCTCACCCGATCGCCTGTGGGTTCAAAGCCACGTGAACCCTGGGCCCGGTGGGGTCAAAGGTCACGCTCCATAGGGCAGCACAATCCAGAGACGTTTAACAGCTCAATCAGAGAGCGAGACTCAACAGAGATTACAAATTACTGTGACGGTAGTAGATGGTAAAATACCATATGCACCATAGTGCTGAATGATTACCATATTCATACTTTTACATTGTACTCCAACATACTTCAAAATTACCATGGTAAATGAATGCTGAAGATCTATGATTAATGGGCATAAACACATCACAAAAAGAGTAACTAGCATTTAATTGACGACAACCACAACGGAATGATCTCAATGCAAGTTCTGCAGCATAATTCATGACTCGAGAGCAATTACCCAGTCACCCCTGGGGCACACACATCTTCTGAAGAAGGACCTGTTTCTGAAAGATTCACCTCAAGAAAACCAAACCAACATGATTTTAAGATGTTCGACATGATGAAGCTTTGATTTATGCTTTCAGAAGCGAATTCTCTCAGTGTTAAAGGTTGAACACAAACTCATTTTACAGCAGCGAGCATCACAAAGCGTCATTCCGAACATGCTCTACTTTTGAATCTTGACATTTTGAACTCTAAATGTGAAGAATGTTGCTCCTCACTCACAAACACCACTTATAGTACGTCAGTTTGTTTATACTAAAACTGTGTGATCCAAACGGATGGAGATTTTATAACTAACTATATAGAAAAGCCAAATGAGAGCATAAAAGCTTTAGTCAAAATTCGAGACTGGACTGAACGAGAGTCAGAGACAGAGCTGCTGTTATTTCTCCCACTATTCTGCCAACTTTACAGATCAAACAAGCAAACAATTAAACCCACACAACACAATCTACTCAGCTCACAGAGTGTGTTCAAGACATTTCACACTCACTGCTCGCGTATAAACACAACTAACAGACTTATCAAGGAGCGAACAGTCCCAAAAGAACATGTTATTGTTTTTCAGACCTCACAAGACACGGCTGAGTTCTCATTGCAGTCTCAGATATTTTTCCTAAAATTCCTGTGGAGAAATAAAAAGAGTCACTTGTTATCATCCAGTAAAATTAATGATCACTTGATGTGAAACATTTTAACTCATATTAAAATATCTGACTTTTAAATGCAGACTTTAAATCTGTATTCAATGTCACTGCAGAATCATTTGAGACATTAATGGGATCTCAGTGGTACAGTGTGCTCTGCTTCTCACACTGCCATATTTCTCTCCTTCAATGTTCACAGAGGGCATTCTAGGAAGGCTTTAATGGCCACATGACTTGATGGATGTGTGTTCCGACGGCCCTCCGTCTCCTGAAAGAATTACTCCATACATCACTGTAATAGAGTCCGCAGAGACTTTGACTGCCGACAATTAAATGCTAAAAGCCCCACAAACGAACCGCTTCTGGGAAACACAGCCACTCTTTAGTTACTGCTGAGGGTCAATTAGCTGGTGCTAATGAAATAATCAGACACAACCGGATCTTAACCAGCACAAAAAACTTACTGACATACTTAGTATAAAAGAAGTTGTGCTGAACTTTAGCATATAAATAACAAGCATAAGAATTTTTAACAAACTAAAGTTGAATGTAAAATGCAACTGTTGACTTTATCTTTTTGTTCAGAAGACCCTAGAAACCAGTCAAAGCACATTTACAACCACATAGCAACACTCTAGCAACCAGTCAAAACATCTTTGCAGCCACATAGCAACAACCAGGCAACCAGTCAAATCACCTTTGCAACCAGTCAAAACACTTTTGCAGCCACATAGCAACACCCTAGCAACCAGTCAAAACACGTTTGCAGCCACATAGCAACACTCAAGCAACCAGTCAAAACACTTTTGCAGCCACATAGCAACACCCTAGCAACCAGTCAAAACACCTTTGCAGCCACATAGCAACAGTCAAGCAACCAGTCAAAACACGTTTTGCAGCCACATAGCAACACCCTAGCAACTAGTCAAAACACGTTTTGCAGCCACATAGCAACACCATAGCAACCAATCAAAACACTTTTGCATCCACATAGCAACACCTTAGCAACCAGTGAAAACACATTTGCAACTACAAGAACACCCTAATAAGCATATACAAACACCGTAGAAACCAGTCAAAGCAACTTTACAACCACATAGCAACGCCCTAGCAACCAGTCAAAACACCTTTGGAGCCACATAGCAACATGCAAGCAACCAGTCAAAACACCCTTGCAGCCACATAGCAACACCATAGCAACCAGTCAAAACACATTTGCCAACACCAGAACACCCTAAAAACAACACAGCAACACCCTAGCAACCAGTCAAATCACCTTTGCAACCATCAGAACACCCTAGCAACAACATAACAATCCATCAAAACACATTTGAAACCACAATACAACACCTTAGTAACCAGTCAAAACACATTTTCCACCACCAGAACACCCTAGAAACAACATAGCAACCAGTCAAAAACACCTTTGCAGCCACATAGCAACACCCTAGCACCCAGTCAAAAACCTTTTGCAACCACCAAAAAAAAAAAAAAAAAAAAAAAAAAAAAATTGTTAGTATATGGGTAGATGTACTTAACTTTGCATAGGAACTTTTCAACAAACTAAAGTTTGGATGTGAATGTAGAATGCAACAGCTGACTTTATCTTTCTGGTCTTCGCAGTCTCTGTTAAAGTATAAATATCAATCAGTCTTCCTGTCTTCCGTATGGGCTCTATATGAAGTCAGCGAGAGCAGCGCTAGTGAGCGCGTGCTGAATGAGGGCCCTGTTCCACTAGAATAAACATTTACACAAGGTGACACCTGGATTTATGAAGGTTATTTATTATTTATTTTCTTTGAGGGAGGAAAGAAAAGAAACACGACACCTCTTCCAGACTGATTAACCTTAAAACTGTAGGTTAACAACTTCATGACCAATCAAATGTATATTTGAGCGTGGGGAGAGAGCTGAAGTAAAGCACTGCAGGAATGGAAGTGGACGCATACAGCCAGATTATTGCCTGGATTCATCATGCCGTACAGCATACAGGAGTCTAGACCACAAACTCTCACTCTAGACGCTTATTTAAACTCTAGCGTGAACCATAAAACACACAAAGTGTGTTATTGAGTCACTTTCCTGTGTGCTCAGATACGGATGTTAAAAATCACAAATGAGACTTATTTTCAGCCGTTTATCCTAGACAGCAATGAGACTGAATGGAGAAACAGAGTCTCAGATGTTTCTTCTGAGAAAAAGAGCTCTGTAATCTCAAACGTGTCTCTTCTATCGTTTCAGAAGAGATTCTCCAGCAGATGGTGCTCAGATTTGCTCAGGTCATGAGTCAATGTGAAATCAAACATTTATCATCAAATGATCTTCTCTACAATAATTTTATAGCTCTATACTTCTAATGGATGATGACTAGTGACTCATTTGGGCCTGTTTAGTTTTTTTATGGGGAATAAAAACACACACACACTCACACACATTTGTTTTTGTGAATTGTGGGGACATTCCATAGGCGTAATAGTTTTTATACTGTACAAACCGTATTTTCTATCCCCCTACACTACCCCTACCCCTAAACCTACCCATCACACACACACACACACACACACACACACACACACACACACACACACACTACCCCTACCCCTAAACCTACCCATCACTCACACACACACACACACACACACTACCC
This sequence comes from Rhinogobio ventralis, assembly GCA_039654625.1. Classification (NCBI taxonomy): domain Eukaryota; kingdom Metazoa; phylum Chordata; class Actinopteri; order Cypriniformes; family Gobionidae; genus Rhinogobio; species Rhinogobio ventralis. The sequence continues at coordinate 1,476,548 of CM077216.1, forward strand.
CTACCCCTAAACCTACCCATCACACACACACACACACACACACACACACACACACACACACACACACACTACCCCTACCCCTAAACCTACCCATCACTCACACACACACACACACACACACTACCCCTACCCCTAAACCTACCCATCACAGGAAACTGCACATTTTTACTTTCTCAAAAAAAGCTCATTCTGTATGATTTATAAGCCTTTTGAAAAATGTCCTCATGAGTCACCCTCTCCTGTAATACCTGTGTCATACCCATGTCATTATACACATTTGTGTCCTGATATGTCACAAAAACACGTGCACACTCTCTCTCTCACACACACACACACACACACACACACACACATGCTCAGACACACACACACACACACACATTCACTCTCTCACACACACACACTCACACACACTCACACGCACACACACGCACACGCACACACACACGCTCACACATGCTCAGACACACACACACGCTCAGACACACACACACACACGCACAGACATGCTCAGACACACACACACTCACTCTCTCACACACACACACACACACACACTCACACACACACACACTCACACGCACACACACACACACACTCACACACACACACACACACACACACGCACACACACACACGCACACACATGCTCAGACACACACACACTCTCTCTCTCACACACACACACACACACACACACATGCTCAGACACACACACACACACACACTCACTCTCTCTCACACACACACACACACACTCACACGCACACACACACACACACACACGCACACACACGCTCACACATGCTCAGACACACACGCACACAGGCACACACGCACACACATGCTCAGACACACACACACACACACACTCACACTCACACACACACACACTCACACGCACACACACGCACACACACACACACGCTCACACACACACACACACATTCACACACTCTCTCTCACACACACACACACACACACACGCACACACACACACACACACAGCAGTGGATAAGCAGTCAGATGTGTTCTGTGTTCTGCTCTCTGGCCTTATATGGACTCAGTTATGTGGACCTGTGGATATCTGATCTACAACAGCAAATGGAAAACAGTCGCTAATCCTGAAATAACCAGGAAAAGGAAAAAGAAGGTGAGTGAAACAGAGGTCCGACCTTCATTCAGCAGACTTTGCAACTACCAGATCACCTTTGCAGCAACATATCAACAGTAACAACTTAGTAACAGTCAAAACACATTTGCCACAACCAGAACACCCTAGAAACAACATAGCAACCAGTCAAAACAACTTTACAACCACATAGCAAACAGTCAAAACAACTTTACAACCACATAGCAACCAGTCAAAACACCTTTGGAGCCACATAGCAACACACAAGCAACCAGTCAAAACACATTTGCAGCCACATAGCAACACCCAAGGAACCAGTAAAACACTTTTGCAACCACATAGCAACACCCTATCAACCAGCCAGAACATCTTTGCAACCACCAGAACACCCTAGCAACCACATAGCAACACCCTAGCAACCAGTCAAATAATCTTATTTGCAGAACCCAGTTAAGCTGTGACCCGGCTCCGGCTGAGGATCATGAAGGACTTTCAGAAAGCCCTGTATGATTCTTTCCCACAAGATGAAAGGATGGCATCTGTCCGTTCTGCAAACTGTCGACAGCGCGTCTCACTCCCAGGTCAAAGGGCACTGCAGACATCAGCAGAGACTGGAACCATGGAGCAGAGAGAGAGACATAGAGAGAGAGACAGGTGTTCCTCCAACTCCCATAATGCCCAGAAGACATTAACATTAAATCAGGTTGAGAAACACAAGACAAGTGCATTTCCTGTCTTAATTGAAGATCTCAGCCAATCAGAACATGTGTAGTGTTTAATATGTGAGGTATTTTGCACCAATGAGATTTCACAGTGGGCGGAGCTTGACACAGCTGCAATAGGAGCTCATATTAACATATTATCACTCATATTATGACTTCTCGTCTTTTATGTGATCAGCCACTGTACCGGTTGTGCTGCCTATAAGCCTCCACTCAACAATCCACATAATTTATGTTCTTGTTTGGATGTATTTTGCACACCGCAGCAGAAGCGCTCACGCTGTAGTCCTGAACTCGCATCAAACTGACAGAAAATGATCTACAGATGTGCTGAATCTTCACAATATCTGCAGACATCTGAGACAGTCTGATGAGCTTGAGACGGTAGTCAAAGTATCAGTTTCCTTAGAAATATGAACTGTTTTCAACATTGATAATCATAAATGTTTCATTCATATCAGAATGATTTGTGAAGGATCATGTGACACTGAAGACTGGAGTAATGATGATAAATTCAGCTTTGATCACAGGAATAAATTACACTTTACTGTATATTCACATAGAGAACAGCTGATTCACACTGGAGTCATATTTCATGATTTTTACTGATTTTACTGTATTTTTGACACTCACACGTGTGTAGGTGGATCTGGACTTCTGGAGACATAAGGAGATAAATGGAAATAAATGAAGAAACGAAGCATTTTTTACTTTTTTATGCACAACATTTTAGGATCAAATCAACACAGGCATGATAAAGAAAAGACAATTTTAACAGCTTTTAGTATCATTGAGATGATATTATAGTTTTTATTAATGTTTTTATAAATTTTTATTTTTTTTAGTTATTTTAGTAAATCACATAAACACATAAATTAAACTGAGAAATGCTGAAATTAAATAAGTTAAAGCTTTTTTTATATTTTACTTTATTTCAGGTAATGTTTGTTTTTATTATTATATTTGTATTGTGTTTATTTATTATTATTATTTGTATTTAATATTATTTTATTATTATATTTTTATTGTTATATTTTTACCTTTATTATTATTATATTTCCATTATTTTTTTATTTGTATTATTATTTAATATTATTTAATAATTATATTTTATTGTTAATATTATTATTACACTTTTTTTATTTTGTGTTTATATTTGTATGATTATTTTTATTTATTATTATATTTTTATTATTTTTATTTATTATTTAATATGGTTTTTATTATTAATCTTTATGTATTAAGTAACACAGAAGCTGTTTTTGTGTGGTTTAGTGTGTGTAACAGTGTGTGCCCGCTCTCATCTGTGCATCACGAGCGCAGCAGGTCCCGCTGTGTTTGGGGCCCACAGGCTTCAATCAGACGCGTCCCAGAGCGGCTCGTGACAGCTGGCCCTCGAAGCGTTCGGTCAGGACCAGCCGACAGGAGCCGAGCCTCCCTCAGGATCTGGCTCTTAATCCCCATCAGATTAACCCAATGCCTGCTCTCTATTTACACAACATACGGCCTCTTAAAACCCCAAAAAACCTGCCCTTATAAAAGCTGCTGTTTTTGTGCCTGAAGGCAAACTCTCAGATCTTTGGAGGAATCATCTTTTCATAACACATTTACGGCAGCCCTTGTGACCCCAAACCGACTTTAACCCTATTTAACCCAATTTACACCTCATAAGAAAAAAAAATCATGCTTTTGTAAATTTAATTATGACTTATAAAGTCAATGATGACATACAGTGCATCCAGAAAGTATTCACAGCGCTTCACTTTTCACAACATTTTACTCATAAGTTTTCCATGTTACAGCCTTATTCCAAAATGGATTAAATTCATTATTTTCCTCAAAATTCTACAAACAATAGCCCATAATGACAATGTGAAAGAAGTTTGTTTGAAATCTTTGCAAATGTATAAAAATAAATAAAAAAATCACATGTACATAAGAATTCACAGCCATGACACTCAAAATTGAGCTCAGGTGCCCCTGTTTCCACTGATCATCCATGAGATGTTTCTACAACTTGATTGGAGTCCACCTGTGGTAAATTCAGTTGATTGGACATGATTTGGAAAGGCACACACCTGTCTATATAAGGTCCCACAGTTAACAGTGCATGTCAGAGCACAAACCAAGCCATGAAGTCCAAGGAATTGTCTGTAGACCTCCGAGACAGGATTGTATCGAGGCACAGATCTGGAAAAGGGCCTTAGTCAGGGAGGTAACCAAGAACCCGATGGTCACTCTGACAGAGCTCCAGCGTTTCTCTGTGGAGAGAGGAGAACCTTCCAGAAGAACAACCATCTCTGCAGCACTCCACCAATCAGGCCTGTGTGGGAGAGTGGCCAGTCGGAAGCCACTCCTCAGGAAAAGGCACATGACAGCCTGCCTGAAGTTTGCCAAAAGGCACCCGAAGGACTCTCAGACCATGAGAAACAAAATTCTCTGGTCTGATGAAACAAAGATTGAACTCTTTGGCCTGAATAGTAAGCGTCACGTCTGGAGGAAACCAGGCACCGCTCATCCCCTGGCCAATACCATCCCTACAGTGAAGCATGGTGGTGGCAACATCATGCTGTGGGGATGTTTTTCAGCGGCAGGAACTGGGAGACTAGTCAGGATCGAGGGAAAGATGAATGCAGCAATGTACAGAGATGTCCTTGATGAAAACCTGCTCTAGAGCGCTCTGGACCTCAGACTGGGGCGAAGGTTCATCTTCCAACAGGACAACGACACTAAGCACACAGCCAAGATAACAAAGGAGTGGCTACGGGACAACTCTGTGAATGTCCTTGAGTGGCCCAGCCAGAGCCCAGACTTGAACCCGATTAAACATCTCTGGAGAGATCTGAAAATGGCTGTGCACCGACGCTCCCCATCCAATCTGATGGAGCTTGAGAGGACCTGCAAAGAAGAATGGGAGAAACTGCCCAAAAATAGGTAGCATCATACTCAAAAATACTTGAGGCTGTAATTGGTGCCAAAGGTGCTTTAACAGAGTATTGAGCAAAGGCTGTGAATACTTATGTACATGTGATTTTTTATTTTTAATAAATTTGCAAAGATTTCAAAGAAACTTCTTTCACGTTGTCATTATGGGGCATTGTTTGTAGAATTGAGGAAAATAATGAATTGAATCAATTTTGGAATATAACTGTAACTGTAACTAGTCGTGGGTCTTCTGAGCATTTCAAGCCCTTCATCACAGACATGCCGTTCTGAAACTGCTCCTAAAGGAAAGTGGAAAGCTGTTCCCTCGGAGCAGGAATGCTGATTCCTGTCTTTCTGCAGGATTAGAGCATTTATTGGCTTTGGTAAGTGGATTCTGTAAGTAGAACCAGGTGTCTGTGTTTGGAGAGTCCTTCAGTGAACAGTGTTTTACTGTACTTACCGCCATTCTCTCCTCACCACGTGTTTCACTCAGCCCCGCGCCGTAGATCATGTGTTCTCCATTTCATCTTCATTCATACTGGACGCGTGCTTGAATGAAAAGCTTTCTTCGCTCTCGCCGTCCGTCCAGAATCGCCTGGTCAACCTCCAGCCGTACTCCAATCTGTCTGGTTATTGGTTCAGAAAGAGCCAATGATCTTATCGAGTAAAGAGGATGTGTGTAAAGGACTGCCGAAGCATGCAAGTTTAACACATGATATTCATAATTTAAAGCTAAAACACGCTTTTCCAGGCAGACTTAAAAGTACCATTGGCGCGAAGCCTATACAACAAAAATAGAGATCTGATAAAGATGCAAATGTTCCTCACTCACAGCATCCTCTGACTTCAGGAATCATGTGCAATTATCCAAACTGATGAAATTAAATCTGATTCATTCACATTTCAATCGTTCATTGAACGAAGCACAGCTTCTCCAACATGGAACATTATCCATATGTGGTTTAATATCCTGCTAATGTTCCTCATGTCTTAATATAGCCTTTAATAAAAGGCTTCAATAACTCAGAGAAACATAAGCTCTCTGGCTCGTCCTCACCCTGAGCGTCAGCTTCTGTCCGTCTCGACCTGTCCTGCCGGGAACTAGAGATCAAGCCCATGCCTCGAGATCAACGTTATGAAACTTACGACGTTCATGAAATCATCACAGCATTTATTTAGGTGGATATGGAAGCCAATTTCCACCTCATTTAGCAGTCTTATTTTTCTCCCTCTAGTTTCCTGCCAGGATGCAGTTTTTATCTTTCTTAGTTTCTAGTTTCAGTCATTTATTTCTAGTATTTATTTAGCTTTTTCTCTTACTTGTTAGTTTATTTAGAATTTTAGATTTATCTCTCTTCTGTTTCCTTTTTAGATTCCAGATACTTAGTTTGCATTTTCCCTTTTCAGAGTTGCTCTTTTCTGTTTATTTCTTGTTTTTCTTGTCTAGAGTCTTGTCTTGTGTTGGTTCCTGCCTTGTGCCCTGAGTTTTCCCTGGCCACTGTCTCTAACTGCCTGGCAGCCAAGACTGGAGCTGATTCTGAGAGAGAACATCAAGCCTCAGGTTCCTGGTGTTCCTGCCTGGATTTTCCCACCATTGCCCTGCCTGGTGTTGCCTCTCAAGCTGTCCTCAAGTTCGTTGTCTCCCTGGACTGGTCTCAGTGGTCACCCCCCCCCCCCCCCTGTCGTCTGTCGTCGTGGCGTCTGTCCCCTGCCCTGCTGTTTGAACTCACTCCTTGTCACTTCCTTGTTGTGCCCTGTCTAGAGTCCTGTTAATAAAGTCTTCATTGTTCATCCTGCGCCTGGGTCCTCCCTCATTCAGCAGCCCTGACACCTTTACGTCTATGGCTGCTCTCGATTTCTCCAACTACGGGCTAGGCCACAGATCAAACAGAAAATGCGCGCTGCGTTAATCGTTAAAATGAATTTGCGTTAATGCGTTAACGCGTTAATTTTGACAGCCCTACTTCACTAAACTCTTTATTTTTGATGTCATGTGATGACTATGATCATGTCAGAGGTGTGTGGTGGGGTGATAGGCTCCAGCCGCCACTCTATATAAAGAGAAGTCAGATCAGTTCCACCAAACAGATTTTATCTGCTGTCCTCGCCCAGTTATTTTCTGCCGTCTCCTGAGGCGCATTCCGGAGGTCCCCGATTAAAGCCAACACATAACTCAGGAATAGCATCTCAGGCACGCAGTAAACAGAAGAGCATCTGTAAATTACTGTCACTCTCTATCAGCCTCTACTCACGTCTAATCAGCAAACCACAATCGAAATTAGCCAGTGAAATCAGGAGCTTGACCTCTGACCTCCCCTGATCTATGAAGCGCTCCTCGCTGTCCTGGTATGAGTTACAGACGAGGTGAGCGGAGGGTCACGGGCCGAGGGGATGTGGGGATGTTCACAGACCTCAGCGGAGAGTGAGGTACTGTTTACTCTGGAGCGGGAGCAGGGGTCACGGGGGTCGCGCTGATGGCCCTCATTTCCCTCCAAAACACACAAAACCGGCTCAAAAGTCATAAAACCGGGATTGAGCCACTGTGATCATCTGATTTCTGACTTTTACACACACTGTAACAGCATTTGTGCAGGTCAAACGGTCATTATTGCGAGATAAATCAAGACCTCTTCACCCTGAAAGGCTTTTACTGCATTATTTTGCAATACTGACCGTCTGACTTACATTAAACGCTTACATAACAAAATAATACTAGGTTCAAAAGTAGAAAGTCATGCACTAAAATAAAGCCATTCAAGTGCTTACATTAATTTAACGCAAATAATAAAATATGCAATGCAATGAAATGAAATAAAAATAAAATAATTAAATTAAATTAAATAATTAGACCATATGACTCCACTGAATAAGTATTACTGAGACCATATCAATACGTATCAGAAAAATTTAATAATATTAGGTTCAAAAGTAGAAATTAAAGCACAAAAATAAAGCCATTCAAGTACTTGCATTAATTCAATGTGAGACAATAAAGTGAAATATGCAATAAAATTAAATAAAATTAAATAATTTTAAAATAAATAAAAATTTAATTAAATTAAATGACATGGGCACAATATAATAATTTGCTAATTAATTCGTGGCCATGCTATAAATTAAATTAAATTAAATTAAATTAAATTAAATTAAATTAAATTAAATTAAATTAAATTAAATAAATAAATACAATAAAATAAATACATCCATCCATACATAATCATAAATAAATAAATAAAGACCATAATGACACCACTGACCAGACATAATCAAGTATTATTAACATTAATTAATTAACATCAGCACTTGTACTCGCTACGAGACTTCATGAGCATTTTTTTGGTGAACTGTCCCTTTAAGAAGGGAAACCCAGCACAGGACTTCATTACAAATGTGTGTACAATATTTAGAGGAGATTTCTGCTAAACACAGCTGACGGTGGATTTGAACAAGTGGTTTGAATGTAAGTCTCCACATGTCCCATAATAATCCCTGACCTCGGCTTCACCTGCGGCTGTGAACCGCTGGCCGGATCAGGCCGTGCCGTCAAATTCTGCTCTCAGCACTGGAGGATCTGAGCGGCCCATGGGTCAAACCCACCTAAAGCCACACAGAACCTGCACACACTCATCTGCTAACTGGATCATGTTAAGCTGCACGGTGTCATTTCTGACATCTGCCATTGGTCAGTCAAACAGACAGTCCCGCCCCAAACTCACGTCATTGGTTGAGTCAGAAGTCAGTGTTTCACACGTCAGGAAGTCTAACTAATGAGAGCGAGCACATGATGATTTAACATAGCACACTAGTGTTGTACATTAAAACACTTAAAATTATAAATAACATTGTGTTTTGATGAGTTGGACAGACAGCAGCATTAATGCAATGCAATACATTAATAAAATAACAGTGTAATACTATATATTTGTAATTATTTTTATGGATTTGTATTGCATAACAAAACAAAACAGGTTTAAAAGCAGAAAGTCAAGCACTAAAATAAAGCCATACGACTGCGTGCATTAATTCAGTGCTAAACAATAAAATAAAGTAAAATATACAATGCAAAGCAATTAAAAATAAAATCCATAAAAAATGTAAAAAAAAAAAAAAAATTAAAATAAATACAATAACATTTATATTTGTAAAATATACAATGCAATGCAAAGCAATTAAAAAATAAATAAATAAATAAATAAATAAATAAATGAATTAATTAAAATAAAATAAAAAATTAAAATTAAATAAAAAATAAAATAATAAAATAAAATAGGTTTAAAAGTAGAAAGTAAAATAAAGCCATACAACTGCTTGCATTAATTCAATGCAAAGCAATAAATAAATAAAAATAATAATAAAAATAAATAAATAAATAAAATTAAAATAAAATAAAATAAAATAAAAAATAAAATAAAATAAAATAAAATAAAATAAAATAAAATAAAATAAAATAAAATAAAATAAAAAATAAAATAAAATAAAATAAAATAAATAAAATAAAATAAAATAAAATTTTAAGTTTTAAAAGTAGACAGTCCAGCAGTAAGATGAAGCCGCTGTGGGAAGGCAGTGTTAGAGTCGGCTGCTCTAATTGCTGGAATAATGCGATTCCCGGCGCGGCCTTGAGCTGAACTCTGATCCGGCCACACATTCAGTGATCAGTCTCTCTCATCTGTGTGAGGTGATTTCGTGGGATCAGCAGAAGTTTAGTGAGTTCCCAAAGCTTTATTCTGGCTCGAGGCCTTGACACGTCACAATCTGAGCCTGTTCACAAAGTGTGTGTCTCACGCTCAGAAGCGGGCGGATGGGTTCGGTACAGTCCAGAGAGGGAACTTAAGCATTATGAGAGCAATGTGACTGCTTCAGGGGAGTATTATTACCATAAATGAGACTGATATGTGCTCCGTCAGTTTAAACACACCATAAAAACACACATAAACCCGTCAGAGCTCATACAGACTGTGTGACTGATGTTCACTGATCCTGCCCAACCGCTCACACCAGTCCTGATCTTCACTCTCAAGCAATAATATCTGCAATAAATTCTGGGGATTTTAGAGGTTTTTATGTTTTTTCTGGACTAAAGAGGCGATGTAGGCAAAGTATTGGAAAGCTTTTGCATACCATTATCGCAATATAAATGTATTTTTACGATCAAACATGCTTCTGGTACTGAAGGCAGTAAAGATCCATAACTGGAGAGCGTTTCACCCGACATTCATCTGTAAAAACTGATCTGAACTCATCAACTGATGCAAAACTACACGAAAATAATGCAGTGTTAAACAATGATAAAATAGGGAAAACTGGACTCACAACAACTCTTCAAAATGATTTAAATATATATTAAAGGTGGGGTAAGTGATATTTCACAAATGCTTTAGAAAAGTGTTTCGGGCCGAGTACCAAAACAAACTGATAGCCAATCAGCAGTAAGGGGCGTGTCTACTAATGACGGGGAGAAGAGAGCGCTCAGCGCACGTCAACACAGGACAGACATCAGCCGAGCGACGACAGAAAGAGAGAGAGATGGCAGATAAAAAACAAGTGTGTGTCCGAACAGTAAGATAATAAACTCCTAATATGTTTGTTTCCTTTGGTTCCTCTTTTCCTGATCGATATAACCCTCTAATCTTGTCATAATTGTATATGTTCATTAGTTGTGCTGTTGTGCTGTTGTGCTGTCAAGTTGTTCATGAGAACTGTGTTTGTGTTTTTGGGATGGAAGGGATGACTTTTTCATTGAACATTCGACCTGGATTACCATAGTAACACACATTGCTTTCACTTATTGATGACGTCATACCCTCGGCCGGCTGGCACAGCAGATTCCGCCATAGTCGTTGCCTGGGTTACGTATGTGTGTGTGGGGCGGAGCTATCAAAATAGGGGCGTGTTTGTTTTGGTAATTTGAAATCAACATCGGTTACCAGAAAGCACTTACCCCATCTTTAAATATGGAATGCAATAAAATAAATAAATAAATAAAATAAGGGAAAACTGGACTCACAACTCTTCAAAATTATTTAAATATATATTAAATATGGAATGCAATGCAATAAAAATAAATAAATAAAATAAAATAAAATAAAATAAGGGAAAACTGGACTCACAATAACTCAAAATGCCTTAAATCCAAGAAAAAAACAGAAAAACATGGAATGAAATGCAGTAAAATAAAAAAAATTAAAAAATATATAACTAGAGTCTCACAACAACTCTTGCAGTGCAATACAATAAAATAATAATAATACAAATAAAATAATAAAATAAAACAGGGATATTTGAGTCTCACAACAACTCTTCAAAATTACTTAAATCAAACAAAAAAAAACTTGAAATAAAGTAAGATATTCAATGGAATGCAATTCAGTACAATATAAATAAAATAAAATACGAATAGGTATTTATGGCTCCATGAAGAACCTTTAACATCCATTGCAAAAACGGTTCTTCGGCTCCAAAAAGGCCCTTTTGGAAGCTTTATTTTCAAGAATGTGTTTTAAAAGCTCCTGCAGTTTCCGAACCGTGATCCGTCTCCTCCCCGTCTGTAATTTGTGCTCATTAAAGTCTCTCAACGAGACGCTCCGAGCGACTACACACACCAGAACTATTCGTGGAATGAACCGGTTAGTGTTGACTAGGTAAAGTGACGTGTGTGTGCTGTGTGTGAGAAACACACACTATGTGATCCAAATCAATGGAAATTTCATGTGGAATTGACACATTGATCTCTGAGAAGACATTTTGACCGTGGTAAAATCAGTGTAAAGCACAACCTCTAATTGCAATCACAAACGTCTTAAACCAAGAATAACACTGAGTTAATAAGAGTTCAGCTGGTGTTTTTATACCCGTCACGGGTTTATCTTTAATGAGATTAAACTCTGGCATCATTTGACTCCTGCGCTCCTGCCGAGCACGTTTGGATATTCCTGTATTATCATTAATCTGAGCTCTTTCATCTAATGCACAATAAAGCAACAGAAAGCAGTGCGTTTCAATGCCAAGTGTTCCTCACTCTCACACAGAGACTCATTCTCATCAAGTCCTCATGTGATACTGCACACAAAAGCTAGATATTTTTAGAAGTCGTCCTGGAGAATTGGTGTGTTTGGCATCAGACCCCAAAGAAACACTATGTGCTCAGTCTAAAGACAAATAAATGAACCCAATGTCGATTCATTCCGGCCTCTTTAACCTCCCCATAAAACACCAGATAATGCCCGTGTGATAAATTACTGAGGACTAGTGCTGCAGAAAAGTGAGGAGAGACGGGAGAAATAAGGAAAACAGACAGGAGAAGCTGTAATAATGGTGTTTGTTGTTATTCTGAGCGTTTGGCAGCGGCGCTCATGAAAACAAGAGCGTGAAGTTTGTGTCAGAGCTCATCTGGAAAATATTACAACAAGCCAAGAGTCACAGAGCGACACACACACACACACACACACGTTAGTCCTGCACAGGATCATTGTACTCTGGACGGTCAGTGTTACTGTGACTGACCATCAGACACAGAACCACTGCAGACGGACTTCAAATCATTATGATCTGTATATATAGTATATGTCACGCATGGACACACACACACACACACACACACACACACACACACATTATTCAAGCTCAGGAAACCAGGGAGGGAAAAACAACTGAAACAGACGAGTGTTATTTCCTGAGGTTCACAGCGAGACACACACACACACACACACACACACACACACACACACACACACACACGCACACTCTCTCTCTCACACACACACACACACACTCACACTCACTAACTCACACACACACATACACACGGACACTCACTCACACACACACACACACTCTCAAACACACACACACACTCACATGGACACTCTCACACACACACACACACACACTCTCTCTCTCTCTCTCTCTCTCTCACACACACACACACACACACACACACACAGACACTCATTCTCTCTCTCACGCACACACGCACACTCTCTCTCACATACAGACACACACACACACAAAAACACACAGACACTCATTCACTCTCTCACACTCACACACACTCTCTCTCTCACACACACACACACACACTCACACTCACTAACTCACGCACACACGGACACTCACTCACTCACACACACACACACATACACACACTCTCAAACACACACACACACTCACATGGACACTCTCACACACACACACACACTCACTCTCTCTCTCTCTCTCTCTCTCTCTCACACACACACACACAAAAACACACAGACACTCATTCACTCTCTCACACACACACACACACTCAAATGGACACTCACACACACACACACACGGACACTCACACACTCTCAAACACACACACACACACACACACACACTCACATGAACACTGACAGACACGGAAACTCACTCACTCACACACACACACACACTCACTCTCAAACACACACACACACACACACTCTCTCACACACGTTTGTTTTTGTGAATTGTGGGGACATTCCATAGGCGTAATGGTTTTTATACCATGCAAACCGTATTTCCTATCCCCCTACACTACCCCTACCCCTAAACCTACCCATCACACACACACACACATACACACACACACACACACACACACACACACTACCCCTACCCCTAAACCTACCCATCACTCACACACACACACAAACACACACTACCCCTACCCCTAAACCTACCCATCACAGGAAACTGCACATTTTTACTTTCTCAAAAAAAAAAGCTCATTCTGTATGATTTATAAGCCTTTTGAAAAATGGGCACATGGGTAATGTCCTCATAAGTCACCCTATCCTTGTAATACCTGTGTCATACCCATGTCATTATACACATTTGTGTCCTGATATGTCACAAAAACACGCACACATGGACACTCACACACACACACACACACTCACTCACACATAAACAATTAGCCAAAAATTGTCATAATTTCTTCCCGTGTATCCCAAATCCCAACGTGTTTGATGAGGGATGAGATCTAAAATAATTTTCTGCCTGAGATCATTAGGATCCGTACATGTGATGACACACACATGTGATGGAAAACTATTGGATGGAAAGTTTTATTGATAGTTTTCAACTCAGCATCATCTAATTGGGTAATAGGGCTTTTTGCAGTCCAGATGCAGGTATTCCGAAGCACAATCTGCTGAGGTCTCTGATTCAGCAGGTCTGAGGTGACACCGGTGTGTCAGCAGTGTGTGGAGCCGTCAGACGTTTACAGACGCTCAGCGGAGGTCAGAGTCTGTGCTTCCGTCTCACACGTACCGGAATGATGACATCACCGGCCGGCAGATCAGGGACAACAGCGGGTCACGCCAGCGACAGAACGGGGGCCAGGGATTAAACTCTCCATCTGTGGGATCACTGGAGCAGCACGCCATCGGGGCAGCGCGCCCGACCTGCAGGGTTACGAATGACATGCATTATTAATGCTTTTACTCAAAGGTCTGTGTTCTCATTCACATGGATATGGGTAGTTGACATGAAATTTAAGCATTCTATACTACAAGTAAAAACAAGTAAAAAAATTTTTGTAATCATATTGCATATTGCAGCTCATATTTATAGAGAAAAATATATTAATCTATAAGAAAAAAAAAAGTTCTAAACTTAAAAAGTTAAACTTGAACATTTGAACGTTCAAAACAATGTTTAAATATTTGAGTTCAAAAGAAAATTATACATTTTAAAATGTTCAAAAGTTCAAAATTCCATAACATTTGAACATTTTAATGTTCAAAACGTTTAAAAGTGTGAAAGCTTAAATGAAAACATTTAAAAGACATTTTGAAAAAGTTTAAAAGAAACAAAGTTTGAAAAAGAAAATGACCCAGAACTTCACTTCTACAAAACTAGTGACAAAGCTAAAATAAAATCATCTCAAATGTTGATATTAATAAAAACAAACATTCAAGCACATGTCCATATATATTTGTGAAAAGGTTTGTTGCTGTAGTGTTAGACTGCAGTGAAAGCCAGCGTGCAAGCGGCCGTAATGCCCGTTAATCCCTGGCACGGCTGGCATGAAGAGGGCAGCAGGTGCCACTAATGTGGCCTGGCGTTGAAAGTCTTTCACACACTCTCTGACCCCGCTGCGTCTCTTTGACCGTGAAAAGAGCCATGCGGTCAGTGAATGAGACCTGAGCCCAGTGTCTGACCATCACTTTCTACTGTTTCAAGTGATAGAGAAACATTAACGAGCAAGTATAAAAAGATTTATTCAGCTCATGTGAAACCAATGAGACACTAAAATGATGTGCACCTTGTTCCTAAAATGTCCTTAAACAAAAACAAAACATGCACTTTGGTCATTCATGTTGTGGTCATTCAAAACTTTGGTTATTAAAAACGCAAACCATCAAACTTATACAAATACAAAAATGATCTGATCACTGTTTCTACAAAATATACACCAATCAGGTGAATAACACTGATGATCTCTTCATCACGGCTCCTGTTAGTGGGTGGGATATATTAGGCAGCAAGTGAACATTTTGTCCTCAAAGTCGATGTGTTAGAAGCAGGAAAAATGGGCAAGCGTAAGGATTTGAGCGAGGAAGGGCCAAATTGTGATGGCTAGACGACTGGGTCAGAGCATCTCCAAAACTGCAGCTCTTGTGGGGTGTTCCCGGTCTGCAGTGGTCAGGATCTATCAAAAGTGCTCCAAGGAAGGAACAGTGGAGAACCGGAGACAGGGTCATGGGCGGCCAAGGCTCATTGATGCACGTGGGGAGCGAAGGCTGGCCCGTGTGGTCCGATCAAACAGACGAGCTACTGGAGCTCAAATTGCTCAAGAAGTTAATGCTGGTTCTGATACACAGAATACACAGTGCATCTCAGTTTGTTGCGTATCGGGCTGCATAGCCGCTGACCAGTCAGGGTGCCCATGCTGACCCCTGTCCACCGCCGAAAGCACCAACAGTGGCACGTGAGCATCAGAACTGGACCACGGAGCAATGGAAGAAGGTGGCCTGGTCTGATGAATCACGTTTTCTTTTACATCTTTTTTTCAAAACACCTAGAAACAACCATGCAACTACCTAGCAACTATCCAGAACACCATAGCAAGTTCCTAGCAAGCACCCAAAATAACCTAGCAACAACCTAGAACACACCATAGCAATGCAACTGCATTGTAAATCCCTGGCAACCACCCAAAATATCCTAATGTCAACCTAGAACACCCTAGCAACTGCATAGCTACTCCCTAGCAACCAACCAAAATACGCCAGTGGCCACCTAGAACACCATAGTAACTGCATAGCAACTCCATAGCAACCTCCTAAAATACCCTAGTGAACACTTATAATACCTCAGTAACTGCATAGCAACTCCCTTGAAACCACCTAAAATACCCTAGTGAATACCTAGAATAGTAACTGCATAGCAACTCTAGCTACTCTAATAACATAGAACACCATAGCAATGCAACATAGGACAATGCAACAATGTAATATAGAACACCATAGCAATGCAACTGCACATCACCCTAGCAACCACTCAAAATACCCAAGTGACCACCCAGAACATCATAGTAACTGCGTAGCAACCACCCAAAATACCCTAGTAACCACCTACAATATGATAGCAACACAACTGCATACCACCCTAGCAACCACTCAAAATACCCAAGTGACCACCTAGAACACCATAGTAACTGCATAGCAACCACCCAAAATACCCTAGTAACCACCTACAATATGATAGCAACGCAACTGCATAACTTCCTAGCTACCACTCGAAATACCCAGGTGGCCACCTAGAACGCCATAGTAACTGCATAGCAACCACCCAAAATACCCTAGTAACCACCTAGAACATCATTGCAATGCAAATGCATAACTCCCAAGCAACCACTCAAAATACCCAAGTGGCCACCTAGAACACCATAGTAACTGCATAGCAACACCCTAGCGACCACCTAGAACATCATAGCAATGCAAATGCATAACTCCCAAGCAACCACTCAAAATACCAAGTGTACACCTAGAACACCATAGTAACTGCATAGCAACACCCTAGCGACCACCTAGAACATCATAGCAATGCAAATGCATAACTCCCAAGCAACCACTCAAAAAATACTCAAGTGACCACCTAGAACACAATAGTAAGTGCATAGCAACATCCTAGCAACCACCTAGAACACCATAGTAACTGCATAGCAACATCCTAGTGATGACCTAGAACACCAGAGTAACTGCATAGCAACACCCTAGCGACCACCTAGAACATCATAGCAATGCAAATGCATAACTCCCAAGCAACCACTTAAAAAATACCCAAGTGACCACCTAGAACACAATAGTAACTGCATAGCAACATCCTAGCGACAGCCTAGAACATCATAGCAATGCAAATGCGTAACTCCCAAGCAACCACTCAAAATACCAAGTGACCACCTAGAACACCATAGTAACTGCATAGCAACACCCTAGCGACCACCTAGAACATCATAGCAATGCAAATGCATAACTCCCAAGCAACCACTCAAAAAATACCCAAGTGACCGCCTAGAACACAATAGTAACTGCATAGCAACATCCTAGCGACCACCTAGAACACCATAGTAACTGCATAGCAACATCCTAATAATGACCTAGAACACCAGAGTAACTGCATAGCAACACCCTAGCGACCACCTAGAACATCATAGCAATGCAAATGCATAACTCCCAAGCAACCACTCAAAAAATACCCAAGTGACCACCTAGAACACAATAGTAACTGCATAGCAACATCCTAGCGACCACCTAAAACACCAGAGTAACTGCATAGCAACACCCTAGCGACCACCTAGAACATCATAGCAATGCAAATGCATAACTCCCAAGCAACCACACAAAATACCCAAGTGACAACCTAGAACATCATAGTAACTGCATAGCAACACCCTAGTAACCACCCAAAATACACTATAGCAAGCACTCACATTTCCTTATCCCCGTACATGATGATCTGATTTCTGAAGGCCGTCTCGGTCTGGATTCCTTGAGCGTCAGCATTCTTCCTCCTGCTATTAAAGAGAGGAATGGATTAGCGGAGGCAACAATCTATTAGGAGCTGCGGGCAGCAGTTAATCCACACATGAAAGTGCCCGATGTTCCCGTCTAACGCTGTGTGACAGCAGTATAATGGAGCTCCGCCGCGCTGAAACTAAACTAATCCGTGTCGTCTTTTGTAGGGCTTCGGCTCTGAATCCAGAGATGTGTGGGTGAAGCTCCACCTATTTGTCTTGAAAAGCGAAGGATTTGTACATCCTTATCAAAACTCCTGCGGTTAAATATGTTCTGTGTGAGTGGGAGGAATGTGCAGATGAGAGGCGAACGCTCGCCGTTCTGGACGATATATGATGCTTTTAAGATGTGTTCAGAGTGTTTAAAGCTGGCACAGATACTGTATGTTCTCCAGCTCTGTGTTTATGAAGGATCCAGGCTGAGTAAATACATTAATGCATATGAGCCCATTCGTCTGTCAGATCTGAGAACGGGGAGTTTAGAACATCAGGATACATTAGGCCCGTGTGTTTTTGTTTTAGTCGGCCAGTAAACGTCAAAAGTGCTACTTACAATCCTACAAAAGTTTAGGAACATCCTACTGAATGCAAAGTGGAGCTTTATGTATATACTATTAGCACAAATCCTTCTTTTATGATGACTTTGTATTGATAAGGTTCAACACAAATATGAGAACATCTTGTTAAATTAATTTCAAACAGAGAAAGCCGTGTTCTGATTGGTCTGTTGTGTACTAACCTCAACTGTCAATCAATCAGTGCTTGCTATAAAGGTCACTAAAGTCAGTAAAAGCCATTGTGGGATTGACAAGAAAATCTCTGCTCTTCAATAATAATTTGCAAGTTAACAATGCATTTATGTCAAGAAAGGATGAGGATTTATACTGATATTGACCAACTTTGTAACAAGACTTCATATCTTAGGAATGTTTAGATATTTGTATAGCATGAAAAATATTTTTGCAGCGAACTGTACATAAAGGTAACATTTTCCAATAGTTATTGCATTTGCTAATATGAACTAATAATGTGCAATATATTTTTTTCAACATTTATCAATCTGTGTTCATTAATGCATTATAAAAATGCAATGCAAATAAATTCATATTTTATGTTCGAGTGCATTAAATAATGTTAACAAATACAACATTTCATTTAAATGTGTAGACATCTGCAGAATGAATGTGGAAAAATGTGAGCTTATTTTCCCTCATAAGATGTTTCATGTTTTGAGTTATAGAAATGAAAAAGACAAATGTTGGTGCTGTCAGAAATTTAATAATCGCGATTAAATCGCATCTAACATAAAAGTTTGTAAATATATAATATATGTGTGTGTGTGTGTGTGTATACACCGATCAGGCATAACATTATGATGCCTGACAGGTGAATAACACTGATTATCTCTTCATCACGGCTCCTGTTAGTGGGTGGGATATATTAGGCAGCAAGTGAACATTTTGTCCTCAAAGTTGATGTGTTAGAAGCAGGAAAAATGGGCAAGCGTAAGGATTTGAGCGAGTTTGACAAGGGCCAAATTGTGATGGCTAGACGACTGGGTCAGAGCATCTCCAAAACTGCAGCTCTTGTGGGGTGTTCCCGGTCTGCAGTGGTCAGGATCTGTCAAAAGTGCTCCAAGGAAGGAGCAGTGGAGAACCGGAGACAGGGTCATGGGCGGCCAAGGCTCATTGATGCACGTGGGGAGCGAAGGCTGGCCCGTGTGGTCCGATCAAACAGACGAGCTACTGGAGCTCAAATTGCTCAAGAAGTTAATGCTGGTTCTGATAGAAAGGTGTCAGAATACACAGTGCATCTCAGTTTGTTGTGTATGGGGCTGCATAGCCGCTGACCAGTCAGGGTGCCCATGCTGACCCCTGTCCACCGCCGAAAGCACCAACAGTGGCACGTGAGCATCAGAACTGGACCACGGAGCAATGGAAGAAGGTGGCCTGGTCTGAGGAATCACGTGTTCTTTTACATCACGTGGATGGCCGGGTGCGTGTGTGTGGCTTACCTGGGGAACACATGGCACCAGGATGCACTATGGGAAGAAGGCAAGTCGGCGGAGGCAGTGTGATGCTTTGGGCAATGTTCTGCTGGGAAACATTGGGTCCTCCATCCATGTGGATGTCACTTTGACACGTACCACCTACCTAAGCATTGTTGTAGAACATGTACAGCCTTTCATGGAAACGGTATTCCCTGGTGGCTGTGGCTCTTCCAGCAGGATAATGCTCCTGCCACAAAGCACAAATGTTTCAGGAATGGTTAGAGGAGCACAACAACGAGTTTGAGGTGTTGACTTGGCCTCCAAATTCCCCAGATCTCAATCCAATCGAGCATCTGTGGGATGTGCTGAACAAACAAGTCCGATCCATGGAGGCTCCACCTCGCAACTTACAGGACTTAAAGGATCTGCTGCTAACATCTTGGTGCCAGATACCACAGCACACCTTCAGGGGTCTAGAGGAGTCCATGCCTCGACGGGTCAGGGCAAAAGGGGGAACAACACAATATTAGGTCATAATGTTATGCCTGATTGGTGTTTATATACATATATGTGTATGTGTGTGTGTGAAGCCCCACCTCCTCGTTTATATGCAGCCACATTTTGAGAAGGTCAGGTGTTCAACGTGAAGAGTAAACCGCGATAAAACAAGTTTGAGTTGTTTGTATTAAATACCAGGGCATCTGTCTCACTCCCACACCTCGGACACCTCTGAGCGCCTGACACGACTCCATGAGGAAGAGGCTTTGATACCGTATCATGTGTTCAGGAAATTAAAATCAGAGGCTGGACAGGAAGGAGGGATGGACTGAATCAATGCGTCGACCTTATCAGCAGTGAGCTGAA
>CM077216.1:2059710-2062210 GCA_039654625.1 Rhinogobio ventralis
TCTCACACACACTCACACACACACTCACTCTCTCACACACGCACTTTCACACACATACACACACACTCACACACTCTCACACACACACACACTCACTCTCTCACACTCACTCTCACACACACTCACTCTCTCACACACGCACTTTCACACACATACACACACACTCACACACTCTCACACACACACACTCTCACAAACTCTCACACACACTCACACACACGCACTCTCTCACACACACGCACTCTCTCACACACACGCACTCTCTCACACACGCACTTTCATACACATACACACACACTCACACACTCACACACACACACTCACTCTCTCACACTCACTCTCTCACACACACGCACTCTCTCACACACGCACTCACACACATACACTCTCTCACACACTCACTTATTCACACGCTCACTCTCACACACTCTCACACACACTCTCACACACTCACTCTCTCACACACACGCACTCTCTCACACACGCACTCACACACATACACTCTCTCACACACTCACTTATTCACACGCTCACTCTCACACACTCTCACACACACTCTCACACACACACTCACTCTCTCACACACACGCACTCTCTCACACACGCACTTTCATACACACACACTCACACACACATACTCACTCTCTCACACTCACTCTCTCACACACACGCACTCTCTCACACACGCACTCACACACATACACTCTCTCACACACTCACTTATTCACACGCTCACTCTCACACACTCTCACACACACTCTCTCACACACACTCACTCTCTCACACACACGCACTCTGTCACACACGCACTCACACACATACACTCTCTCACACACTCACTTATTCACACGCTCACTCTCACACACTCTCACACACACTCTCACAGACACACTCACTCTCTCACACACACGCACTCTCTCACACACGCACTCACACACATACACTCTCTCACACACTCACTTATTCACACGCTCACTCTCTCACACACACACATTCTCTCACACACACGCACTCTCTTACACACACACTTTCACACACATACACTCTCTCACACACTCACTTATTCACACGCTCACTCTCTCACACACACACTCTCTCACACACACTCACTCTCTCACACAAGCAGTCTCTCACAAACGCACTTTCACACACATACACTCTCTCACACACTCACTTATTCACACGCTCACTCTCACACAGACACACACACTCTCACACACACACTCTCTCACACACTCACTCTCTCACACACATACACACTCACTCTCTCTCACACACACACGCACTCTCACACACGCACTCACACACACACACACACAAACACACACACACACTCTCTCTCTCTCTCTCACACACACACACTCTCTCTCTCTCATACACACACTCTCACGCACACACTCACTCATTCACACACTCACTCTCTCACACACACACACACTCACACACACAAACTCTCTCACACACACAAACTCTCTCACACACACTCACACACAAACACTCACTCTCTCACACACGCACTCTCTCACACACGCACTTTCACACACACACACACACTCTCTCTCTCACACACACACACACGCACTCACACACACACACACACACACTCTCTCTCTCTCTCTCTCTCTCTCACACACACACACTCACTCTCTCACACACTCTCACTTATTCACACGCTCACTCTCTCACACACACACACACACTCACACACACGCACTCTCTCACACACGCACTTTCACACACATACACTCTCTCACATACGCACTTTCACACACATACACTCTCTCACACACTCACTTTTTTTCACACGCTCACTCTCTCACACACTCTCACACACACACTCTCTCACACACACTCACACACACACCCACTCTCTCACACACACGCACTCTCTCACACACGCACTTTCACACACATACACACACACTCTCTCACACACACTCACTCTCTCACACATACACTCTCTCACACACTCACTTATTCACACGGTCATTCTCACACATACACTCTCTCACACACTCACTTATTCACACGCTCACTCTCTCACACACTCTCACACACACTCTCACACACACACTCACTCTCTCACACACACGCACTCTCACACACGCACTTTCACACACATACACACACACTCTCTCTCTCACACACACACTCACTCTCTCACACACTCAGTTATTCACACGCTCACTCTCTCACACACACACACTCTCTCACACACACGCACTCTCTCACACACGCACTTTCACACACACACACACTCTCTCACACACACTCACACACACACTCACTCTCTCACACACACGCACTCTCTCACACGCGCACTTTCACACACATACACACACACTCACACACTCTCACACAGACACTCTCTCACACACACTCACACACACACTCACTCTCTCACACACGCACTTTCACACACATACACTCTCTCACACACTCACTTATTCACACGCTTACTCTCTCACACACTCTCACACACACACTCTCTCTCTCACAC
>CM077216.1:2067210-2069710 GCA_039654625.1 Rhinogobio ventralis
TCTCTCACACACTCTCACACACACACTCTCTCACACACACTCACACACACACCCACTCTCTCACACACACGCACTCTCTCACACACGCACTTTCACACACATACACACACACTCTCTCACACACACTCACTCTCTCACACATACACTCTCTCACACACTCACTTATTCACACGGTCATTCTCACACATACACTCTCTCACACACTCACTTATTCACACGCTCACTCTCTCACACACTCTCACACACACTCTCACACACACACTCACTCTCTCACACACACGCACTCTCACACACGCACTTTCACACACATACACACACACTCTCTCTCTCACACACACACTCACTCTCTCACACACTCAGTTATTCACACGCTCACTCTCTCACACACACACTCTCTCACACACACGCACTCTCTCACACACGCACTTTCACACACACACACACTCTCTCACACACACTCACACACACACTCACTCTCTCACACACACGCACTCTCTCACACGCGCACTTTCACACACATACACACACACTCACACACTCTCACACAGACACTCTCTCACACACACTCACACACACACTCACTCTCTCACACACGCACTTTCACACACATACACTCTCTCACACACTCACTTATTCACACGCTTACTCTCTCACACACTCTCACACACACACTCTCTCTCTCACACACACACTCACTCTCTCACACATACACTCTCACACATACACTCTCTCACACACTCACTCATTCACACGCTCACTCTCTCACACACACACACTCACACACACAAACTCTCTCACACACACTCACACACAAACATTCACTCTCTCACACACGCACTCTCTCACACACGCACTTTCACACACACACACACACACACACACACTCTCTCTCTCTCACACACACACACACTCTCACACATGCATTTTCACACACACACACACGCACACTCTCTCTCTCTCTCACACACACACTCACTATCTCACACACTCTCACTTATTCACACGCTCACTCTCTCACACACACACACACACCCTCACACATACACTCTCTCACACACGCACTTTCACACACACACTCACTCTCTCACACACACGCACTCTCTCACACACGCACTTTCACACACCTACACTCTCTCACACACGCACTTTCACACACATACACTCTCTCACACACTCACTTATTCACACGCTCACTCTCATACACACTCTCTCACACACTCACTCTCTCACACACACGCACTCTCTCACACAAGCACTTATTCACACGCTCACTCTCTCACACACACTCACACACATACTCACTCTCTCACACACACGCACTCTCTCACACACGCACTTTCACACACATACACACTCACTCTCTCACACTCACTCTCTCACAAACACGCACTCTCTCACAAACACGCACTCTCTCACACACGCACTTTCACACACATACACTCTCTCACACACTCACTCTCTCACACACACGCACTTTCACACACATACACACTCACTCTCTCTCACACACACACGCACTCTCACACACGCACTCACACACACACACACACACACACAAACACACACACACACACTCTCTCTCTCTCTCTCACACACACAAACTCTCTCTCTCTCATACACACACTCTCACGCACACACTCACTCATTCACACACTCACTCTCTCACACACACACACACTCACACACACAAACTCTCTCACACACACACTCTCTCACACACACTCACACACACACTCACTCTCTCACACACGCACTTTCACACACATACACACACACTCACACACTCTCACACACACACACACTCACTCTCTCACACTCACTCTCACACACACTCACTCTCTCACACACGCACTTTCACACACATACACACACACTCACACACTCTCACACACACACACTCTCACAAACTCTCACACACACTCACACACACGCACTCTCTCACACACACGCACTCTCTCACACACACGCACTCTCTCACACACGCACTTTCATACACATACACACACACTCACACACTCACACACACACACTCACTCTCTCACACTCACTCTCTCACACACACGCACTCTCTCACACACGCACTCACACACATACACTCTCTCACACACTCACTTATTCACACGCTCACTCTCACACACTCTCACACACACTCTCACACACTCACTCTCTCACACACACGCACTCTCTCACACACGCACTCACACACATACACTCTCTCACACACTCACTTATTCACACGCTCACTCTCACACACTCTCACACACACTCTCACACACACACTCACTCTCTCACACACACGCACTCTCTCACACACGCACTCACACACATACACTCTCTCACACACTCACTTATTCACACGCTCACTCTCTCACACACACACACTCTCTCACACACACGCACTCTCTTACACACACACTTTCACACACATACACTCTCTCACACACTCACTTATTCACACGCTCACTCTCTCACACACACACTCTCTCACACACACTCACTC
>CM077216.1:2072210-2074710 GCA_039654625.1 Rhinogobio ventralis
TCACACACACACTCACTCTCTCACACACACGCACTCTCACACACGCACTTTCACACACATACACACACACTCTCTCTCTCACACACACACTCACTCTCTCACACATACACTCTCTCACACACTCAGTTATTCACACGCTCACTCTCTCACACACACTCTCTCACACACACGCACTCTCTCACACACGCACTTTCACACACACACACACTCTCTCACACACACTCACACACACACTCACTCTCTCACACACACGCACTCTCTCACACGCGCACTTTCACACACATACACACACACTCACACACTCTCACACAGACACTCTCTCACACACACTCACACACACACTCACTCTCTCACACACGCACTTTCACACACATACACTCTCTCACACACTCACTTATTCACACGCTTACTCTCTCACACACTCTCACACACACACTCTCTCTCTCACACACACACTCACTCTCTCACACATACACTCTCACACATACACTCTCTCACACACTCACTCATTCACACGCTCACTCTCTCACACACACACACTCACACACACAAACTCTCTCACACACACTCACACACAAACATTCACTCTCTCACACACGCACTCTCTCACACACGCACTTTCACACACACACACACACACACACACACTCTCTCTCTCTCACACACACACACACTCTCACACATGCATTTTCACACACACACACACGCACACTCTCTCTCTCTCTCACACACACACTCACTATCTCACACACTCTCACTTATTCACACGCTCACTCTCTCACACACACACACACACCCTCACACATACACTCTCTCACACACGCACTTTCACACACACACTCACTCTCTCACACACACGCACTCTCTCACACACGCACTTTCACACACCTACACTCTCTCACACACGCACTTTCACACACATACACTCTCTCACACACTCACTTATTCACACGCTCACTCTCATACACACTCTCTCACACACTCACTCACTCACACACACGCACTCTCTCACACACGCACTTATTCACACGCTCACTCTCTCACACACACTCACATACATACTCACTCTCTCACACACACGCACTCTCTCACACACGCACTTTCACACACATACACACACACTCACACACTCTCACACACACACACACTCACTCTCTCACACTCACTCTCTCACAAACACGCACTCTCTCACACACGCACTTTCACACACATACACTCTCTCACACACTCACTCTCTCACACACACGCACTTTCACACACATACACACTCACTCTCTCTCACACACACACGCACTCTCACACACGCACTCACACACACACACACACACACAAACACACACACACACACTCTCTCTCTCTCTCTCACACACACACACTCTCTCTCTCTCATACAGACACTCTCACGCACACACTCACTCATTCACACACTCACTCTCTCACACACACACACACTCACACACACAAACTCTCTCACACACACACTCTCTCACACACACTCACACACACACTCACTCTCTCACACACGCACTTTCACACACATACACACACACTCACACACTCTCACACACACACACACTCACTCTCTCACACTCACTCTCACACACACGCACTCTCTCACACACGCACTTTCACACACATACACTCTCACACACTCACTTATTCACACGCTTACTCTCTCACACACTCTCACACACTCTCACAAACTCTCACACACACTCACACACACGCACTCTCTCACACACACGCACTCTCTCACACACACGCACTCTCTCACACACGCACTTTCATACACATACACACACACTCACACACTCACACACACACACTCACTCTCTCACACTCACTCTCTCACACACACGCACTCTCTCACACACGCACTCACACACATACACTCTCTCACACACTCACTTATTCACACGCTCACTCTCACACACTCTCACACACACTCTCACACACTCACTCTCTCACACACACGCACTCTCTCACACACGCACTCACACACATACACTCTCTCACACACTCACTTATTCACACGCTCACTCTCACACACTCTCACACACACTCTCACACACACTCACTCTCTCACACACACGCACTCTCTCACACACGCACTCACACACATACACTCTCTCACACACTCACTTATTCACACGCTCACTCTCTCACACACACACACTCTCTCACACACACGCACTCTCTTACACACACACTTTCACACACATACACTCTCTCACACACTCACTTATTCACACGCTCACTCTCTCACACACACACTCTCTCACACACACTCACTCTCTCACACACGCACTCTCTCACAAACGCACTTTCACACACATACACTCTCTCACACACTCACTTATTCACACGCTCACTCTCTCACACACACACACACACTCTCACACACACACTCTCTCACACACTCACTCTCTCACACACACGCACTTTCACACACATACACACTCACTCTCTCTCACACACACACGCACTCTCACACACGCAC
>CM077216.1:2144710-2157210 GCA_039654625.1 Rhinogobio ventralis
TTTGAAGATCATTTTGATAGTTTGGATCTTTTGTGTGAGTTTAAAGGCCGAGCTGAGAGTTGAATCACATCAGGGTGAAGATGAGAGAAGAATGAAGCTGTTGCTTTGGCTAGAGGACGATTATCTGAACACAAACATCAGCACATTAATCCCATCATGCCTGTGTGGTCTCATCAGAGCTCTTTATGTTCAGGTGAGCTGTTCGAGAAAACACTATGAAGCTGAAACACCCGTGAATGTGTCAAACTTTTAAATATATGAAATAATTGAATAATGCTTCTGCAGTAAATGTGTCTTGTTTTAAAGGGACAGTTCACCCAAAAAAATATAATTCTGGTCCCCATTGACTTCCATAGTATTTGGTTACCAACATTCTTCAAAAATAACTTATTTTGTGTTCAGCATGCATACAGGTTTAGAACAACTTGAGGGCGAGTAAATGGGGACAGGATTTTAATTTATGGGTGAACTGTCCCTTTAAGAAGAATTTTACGAAAACATTTTTTGCAGTGTTGAAAACAGCTTTTCAGGTTGACTTAAAGGCGATGTGAATGTAACTACCAACTAGAAATGCGAGAAAAAAAAGTTTATATATAAAAAAAAAGCTCATTAAACAAGTTAGCCCCGCCCCCAAACTCACGTGATTGGTTGATTCCGATGGCGACGGCCCGCTCAAAATAACGGATCAATGTTTAGAAAGCGAGAGAGTCAATCTACCTGAACATTAAACTTAAAATATCTCAGGCTTTATAGAGGCTTCTTGGGTATTAAAATATTGTGTGCGTAAAGAAAATAAACTTGAATAACATGACATGTTTGAGCGGGATCTTGAGTTTTTCAGCGCGTGATTGATGGCGCTTCACCTTGTCAAAGGAAGGGTTACGGATCGTGGCAAACATCCGTAAATTATTCCCGTGTGTACACCAGAGCCTGGACATGTTCTCATGTTTTGTGCTGCTATCATTCATTCACTCCCTCTCTCTGGAATGAGAAAAATGAATTCAAATCATGTGACCCGAAGAGCGCGCGCTTCATTACAGCAACACCGACCTCTGCCGGCCGCTCGTGTTATATGCATATATAACATCAAATTAGACTTGCATTTATAAAATATTTAGTTTTGATGAATGACAGACATAATAAAAGTATAAAGTGTCCATATACTAGGCCACTGTTTTGTTGGTTTCTCATCAAACCCACATGAAAAATACTATAGTGTTTTAAACCATACTATAGTAAAGATACTGCAGTAAATTGTAGTATATTATAGCATTTACTACACTTACTACAGCATACTGTAGTAGTAACTATAGTCAATTGTTAAACTAGAGTAAATACTGAGGTTTAATTAACTGTAGTATATTTACTATAGTACGGTTCAAAAACACTATAGTATTTACTATAAGTAATTTTACTATAATATATGATAGTATTTTTTTCATGTGGGAATGTAGACGATTTCTAATGATTTCAGATGCAAAAAGTGCTTCTGACACTGAAAATGCTTGAAGTGAACATAAACACTCATCAAATGCAGATTATATTGGACCATTTTCCACAAAAAAACCCCCCCAAAAAACGTCCAAACCAACCAAAATGAACATATTTCCTTTTATTATGACGATCAGCATTAGTATACAGTGCTGTAAATCCATTACATCAATACAATCTCAATTACATAATTATTGTAGCACCAAAAATGATGATTTCATTATAAAAACACTGTATTGAACTCTAGAAAATATCTTTGGGCGACAAGCCTCGTTTTCCATTCCACCACGATGCAAAATGTTCACACTTTTTCAAGTATATGAATTTTAAAAATACACATTTCACAATGCTGAACTGTTAATAAACAGGTGTAAATAATGTCTACACGACTCTTGGCACATAGTGCATCATATAGTCCTTTAATTTCTGATACAGACCTTATATAGTTCAGTCGTCTATCAACACAATGATAGTCAAAGGTTCGTTAGCTGCTCGGAGATGATCCGTTATACTGTAGGTTAACCTAAAACAGGCTCAAACTCAATATCCTTCAAGTTATATTATCATACATTAAGCGTAATCAAGCAGACTTTGGTTGAAAGCGGAAAGTCTCAGATGATTTATTCTACTGCTACTAAGCATTTAAAATACTTCTCAGGTATTTACATATACTGTAAAGAAGCGTCCAGGTTGAAATATCTCTCAAGCGAACCATCCTGCTGGTGGTTAAAGGTCGTTTCAGTAGTAAAAACAGCACCATTACACTGTAAACCTCTGGTTAGTGACAAAAGAAAATGATCAATATTTTATAACACAATTTCCTGTCATAAGAATATGACGTATGTACATTTAATTACAGAATAAATATTGTCAAACATAAATAAACGCATGATTATGAGAGGTAGGGTTAAGCCATTTTGTTCTACCTTAATCTTCCCTTCTAATAAAACTGGAGTGATGCTCGTCTGAACAAAGTACTTTTAGTCCATTTTATGTGTCAAATAATAGATTTTTTTGACATGATATCAGAATTAGGATTGTTTAGCTGGTCTCCCAACGTCAACTACACCAAAAAAGTAAGTGTTCATGGTGCCTTAACATTGTAAGTTTAGTCAACTTAAAATGTGAAGTTGTACTACGTGACAACTTGGATATTTGAGTTGACTAAACTTACAATTTTACTTTTTTTTTTTTACTGTGTAGTCAGTCAACTAATCCAGCTTAACCCAGCAAAAAACCTAAGGCTGGTTTTATTTCATTATTGCTTCACATTGTTCTGTTTTCAATCAGATTAGTAACCGTATAAAAAGCAAAAGCACATGCTTGATCAAACTGCTTTTAGCACCGTAAATGATGTCGGCATGCTATTAAATATTAAAAACTATCATATATTAGCCAGGACAATCTTTTACATTTTCAGACATTTTACATTAAAGATAGATTTCAGTAGCGCTAGTTTTCAGTGTTTTCTGTCCTTTTCTAGATTGTCATGCCCATGTTAACCATTCAAATATACAAAACATAAAAGTTTTATATTTACACATCAAGCTGTTTGCTGTCGTCAGGGTCTTTTGCGCAAAACAACTCCCATCTGAAACTCGTTAACAGTGGACAAACAGCAGATATAAATCCCTTTACGTGAAAACGCTGCCCAAACGAAGGATTTGACCGTTTGCTACAACTAAAAATAAAGATACTCCCTCTGACACTGTTGCTGCAACCAAATGTTCTCAATCTCATTTGGTTCAACCGGATCTCGACTGACCAGATCATTCATGCAACAACCTGCGTTTCCATTAAAAACAAATCCTGATTCTTGGAGAGACTCGCTTATTTGGTTCTCATTACTTTCCTGCAGAAGCGGGACGTTGAAAAGGTTTCTGATGGCTTAACGTAGCTGCCAGACGTTAAAGAGAGACGCAAAGTGAGATTTTCTGAAGTGTTCTGTTCAGTTGAACACGAAGGACAAAGTCACGGTGACGTTTTTCTTATTGGATTTTGACAGAAAGGCCCGTATGAGGGTGAGGAAGACACTTCCCACAGAAACCGCCACAGCGGCCGTAGATTCTGGTGCCGTCCTTCACAAGACGAGGGAAAGAAACAATAAAATCAACATTATTAAATCACTGCGTACAACAATAATAATAAATATAGCTACAAGCAGAAATTAAAGGGCCAAGCACAAAAAAGACATGATGTGTTATGCAAGCATGGCTGCAATATGATTAAATTGCTTTTCACTTTTGACCAATAGGTGGCACCGTGATCAAACGGATGTTGTGAATCAGCTTGGCACCATGCCATCAAACGGTTTGGTCAATCAAAAAGCTTTTAATAACTTTTTGCCGGTCTGAAGATGATCTGATTCGAATTTGGTGAAAACAACATACAGCATTTTATGACAAAATTCAAAATGGCTGACGCCAAATGGGAAAAGTTGGGTATTATTCGACTCGGTATGTTGCACTAAATCAAAAGAGACCATTTTTTTGACAAAACTGTTCAGAAGTTATAAGCAAAAATAGGCATTTTTCATATCTCCAGACCAGTAGGTGGCGCTGTGCTGAAACGCTGCATGCAGCCTCAGGTCATGTTTGTGATGACATGTACCAATATTCGTTTCAATATGTTAAAGCGTTGTGGAGATACAGGTGTCCATTTTTTATGTGCTTTTCGTTGCATTAATTTGCGGTTTATTTGAGAACGGTTTGGTTTATCATAAAACATTTAATAACTTTTTTGCACGCATGGTCTCAAATGATCTGAGCCGAATTTGGTGAAAATCGGACAAACTGTCTAGGAGTTTGAAAAAGCCATTTTTTTATTAAAAATTTATGTCATGCGCTGAGAATTTAATTTCTAGCCCTTATGGCTCAAAAGTTATTAGCATAAATACAAATGCAACTTCAGACAGTAGGTGGCGCTAGAGGGATTGAGTTAGAGACTCCAAATTTGCTGTGGTTAATGTTCAGACGGTCCTCTATCTATGTGCCAAATTTCTTTATTTTCCCGCCAGCGGTTCTATGGACTGCCATAGACTCAAGCGGAAGAAGAAAAAGAAGAATGAAGAATAATAAAAAGAAGTACACTAACTATAACAATAGTTCTGTGCTCGGCCCCTAATGAAATTGGCGGGTGGCGTCCTCACCTCTGAGCGGTGAACTTTGAGCGTGACGTAGTTGCCTTGAGAAACCCATTTAGTTGATTCTGCGACCTTCAGTCCCGTTCCACTGAGATTTATACTAAACTGACCCTAACCAATCAGAGAAGGAGAGACAATTAAAACAAACCTGAAAATCTACATTCACAGACCATAATGTGGCGTACACATCAATTTAAACATAAATAAATCAGCTAAATCCAGCCTAAGCTGGTCTCCCAGACTGGTTTTTAGGAGGCCACTTCATTTAGCTGGCCAGGCTTAGATGGTTAAGTTGGGAAAGCAGCTAAAACCAGCTTGGCCAGCCTGGAAGACCAGTTTAAACCAGCTAAATTCAGCTTGGCCAGCCTGGAAGACCAGTTTAAACCAGCTAAAACCAGCTTGGCCAGCCTGGAAGACCAGTTTAAACCAGCTAAATTCAGCTTGGCCAGCCTGGAAGACCAGTTTAAACCAGCTAAAACCAGCTTGGCCAGCCTGGGAGACCAGTTTAAACCAGCCAACCAACTTGCATAGGCTGGTTTAAACAGTTTTTTTCCCCCATCAAGTTAATTAATGCTTTCCAGTTTATGCTGGTTGGCTGGTCTTAGCTGGTTTAAGATGGTCAAGCTGGTCAAAACCCCTCTAAAACCAGCTATGACCAACCAACCAGCTTTATTCTTAGGAGGGTTTATTTATCAAGGACACATTATTTGATTAATTGATGAAAAGTAACAGTGAAGATGTTATAATCCAGCTGGGGATCAAACTCAGGTCTCCGGTGTGCGTGTCCTTGATGCTAACCACTCCACCACTGGAGGAGGTTGAACACAAATACAGAGGAATAAGCAACAGTTAAACCCCAAAAGTCTGGGTTTAATATTTGGCTTATTACTGCAGATGGAAAAAACTAAATAATAGCAACAGTCTTAGTTAGCACTTTAGGAATGTGTGCTACAGGGAAACTCAAACAACTCTCCTTGAGAGGCAATACAAAAAAAGGTTAATCCAGACAGAAGAGATCTTCTTAAACATCAGTCCAGAAAGATAAATCCACAAATCGGTAACAAAAACGTACAATCCAAGAGCAAAACAGAAGGCAGTGAGGCCTTAAATAGGGTTTATCATTAGGTGTGATTCAACACATTCAACCATTTAACCAAGAACGCCATCTAATGGTGAAAACTTCAGACAAAACATTACAAAAGACATTTACAATGTTACAAAAGATTCTATTTTAATGAAATGCTGTTCTTTTGAACTTTCTATTCATCAAAGAATCCTGAAAAATAAAGTGCATCAGTTTCCACAAAAAGTTTTCAAATTGATAATAATCATAAATGTTTCTTGAGCAGCAAATCCTCATATCAGAATGATTTCTGAAGGGTCATGTGACACTGAAGACTGGAGTAATGATGATAAATTCAGCTTTGATCACAGGAATAAATTACACTTTCCTATACACCGATCAGGCATAACATTATGACCAAATATTGAATATTCAGACCCCTGAAGGTGTGCTGTGGTATCTGGCACCAATATGTTAGCAGCAGATCCTTTAAGTCCTTAAGCGAGGTGGGGCCTCCATGGATCGGACTTGTTTGTTCAGCACATCCCACAGATGCTCGATTGGATTGAGATCTGGGGAATTTGGAGGCCAAGTCAACACCTCAGACTCGTTGTTGTGCTCCTCAAACCATTCCTGAACCATTTGTGCTTTGTGGCAGGAGCATTATCCTGCTGGAAGAGCCACAGACACCAGGGAATACCGTTTCCATGAAAGGGTGTACATGGTCTGCAACAATGCTTAGGTAGGTGGTACGTGTCAAAGGAACAACCCAAGGTTTCCCAGCAGAACATTGCCCAAAGCATCACACTGCCTCCGCCGGCTTGCCTTCTTCCCATAGT
Source organism: Rhinogobio ventralis (assembly GCA_039654625.1). Taxonomy (NCBI): domain Eukaryota; kingdom Metazoa; phylum Chordata; class Actinopteri; order Cypriniformes; family Gobionidae; genus Rhinogobio; species Rhinogobio ventralis. The sequence continues at coordinate 2,151,246 of CM077216.1, forward strand.
GCATCCTGGTGCCATGTGTTCCCCAGGTAAGCCACGCACACGCACCCGGCCATCCACGTGATGTAAAAGAACACGTGATTCATCAGACCAGGCCACCTTCTTCCATTGCTCCGTGGTCCAGTTCTGATGCTCACGTGCCACTGTTGGTGCTTTCGGCGGTGGACAGGGGTCAGCATGGGCACCCTGACTGGTCAGCGGCTATGCAGCCCCATACGCAACAAACTGAGATGCACTGTGTATTCTGACACCTTTCTATCAGAACCAGCATTAACTTCTGGAGCAATTTGAGCTCCAGTAGCTCGTCTGTTTGATCAGACTCATGACCCTGTTATGCCTGATCGGTGTATATTCACATAGAAAACAGCTATTTCACATTGAAATAATATTTTTTCAGAAATCGTACTTTTGAACATTCGTGTGCTTAGGACTTCTATAATGACTGTACCTGAGGACATTTAGCGGCGCTGTAACAGTCTCCCGCAGACGCGAACGGGACGGAGCGACCAAACAGCGTCTGACTGAACTTCACATCCGTCGCTGAAACACAAACACAATCAGAGGAAATTCAACATGTCGTTTTACTTGCTAACACTTTACAGTAAGATTTCATTTGTTAACAATAAACTCCTACAGCATTTATTAATCTTAGTTAATGTTCATTTCCACATGCACTGCAAACTAAAATAAACAAGTGCAAATAACATTAACGCAGATTAATAATGCTCTAAATATAAATTGCTTAGCTAAATAATGAACCAGATCTTATTGTGAAGTGTTACAGTAAAGTGTCTGCATGAACGTTGAGGGGTAAAGGTCTCATAAACGTCGAGGACTCACTGATGATGCGCATGGTGGAAAGGTCGAGCCGCACGCGCTGGAAGACGGTGTAACCAGCCGCGGCGTAATCGTTCCTGCACGCGCAGTCCTGCCGCCGGCTGCCGTTAGACGGACACTCAAAGGGGTTCTGCAGCCTGCACATAAATGAGTGATTGATGTCCATTATACAGTAGCAGTCAAAAGTGTGGAATAATTCTGATGTTTTAATGTTTCTGAAAGTCTCTTCTGCTCACCAAGACTGCATTTATACAGTAAAAAATACAGTAAAACAGTGAAATATGACTCCAGTGTGAATCAGCTGTTTTCTATGTGAATATATAGTAAAGTGTAATTTATTCCTGTGATCAAAGCTGAATTTATCATCATTACTCCAGTCTTCAGTGTCACATGACCCTTCACAAATCATTCTGATATGTTAATAATAATAATAATAATGGTTCTAATTATTATCAATGCTGAAAACATTTTTGTTGATTTTTTCTGAAATCTGTGATGAATAGAGATTATTATAATCATTATTATTATGTTTTATAAAAAAAAAAATTAATAATAATGGTTATATATATATATATATATATTAAAACAATGAATTATTAAATAATGACTTATTCATTATTTTATTCATTATTTTGATTATTAGTTTTAATTTAATAAATGTATTAAAATAATGAATATTATTAGTTTTAGAATTAGAATTATTAGTTTTAATTAAAATCAAATAATCACTACACACACACACACACACACACACACACACACACACACACACATATATATATATATATTCACTCACAAGTATATTGTGAACATAAATACTGTATATAACACTATATATATATAATACTTATAATTCATTATTATAATTATAAATATAATAAATAAAACATTTATTCATTTAATTCATTCATATAATAATTTGTTTATTATAATTAATGATTCCAAACTTTTGAAAAATAGTGTAAATAAATATTTATTTTTATATTTCATTCAGTACTGAAGGTCTGCCTCAGTATTGGAGTGTGTTTTGTCAGGTGTGTGTACCTGTATCCGTACACCTCGGAGTAGTTGTCGGTCTGGCCGCTGCGCAGCGTCACGTACTCTCTGGGGAACGCGCTCTGCATCTCGGCACAGTAAACGCGGAGGATCTTGGCCCGGACCTTGATGTGATGTTCTCCGTCTGCCCGGACGCCCGCCTTCATCTGGAGCTCGTGGCAGCTGGCGTGGAGTTCACCTGAACAGGAAACACACACACATGAGTTCAAAAGGTCGCCGTGTGTGTGAAGCTGCTGCGTCTGCCTCACACTCACAGTCTGTCCGTCTGCAGGTGGCGCTAGACTCCGGCCGGCTGGATGGTGAGCAGGTCTCGGACGGGACGTTTCCAGCGCCGACACACTCCACCAACCTCCGCATGACTCCGGCACCGCACGTCTGAGAGCACTGAACCACCGCAGGGCACAGAGCAATCCACGTCAGTCCGTTATCACAAGAGAAGAAGAGAAGCAGCGTGTGTGTGTGTGTGTGATCCCTCACCTCGCTCCAGGGGCCGGCGCTCCAGGCCGCAGGGACCGGGCAGGCAGGGAGTCGGCAGGGCCTGCTGTCGGCCGGCGGGTGCTCACTGCACGACTGCAGCCGCAGGTCAGAGGTCACGGCAGAGCAGCGAACCGCCCGCCGCTGGACGCCAGAGCCACAGCTCACCGAACACTGGACACACATCAGTCATATTCCTCATCATACAAAACATTCTCAACATCACACCGGGAGACCATTATAATGAGTATGTGTATGAATTATTATTTGTATTACTATATTTTACTAATTTATTATTTTAACTATTTATTTATGGGACTTGCAGCAGCAAGTGAAGGGATTTCATTGTTTTAATATTTATTTATTATGTTATTTATTTTTATGTGAATTGGAGCATAAAGTGAAGGAATTTCATTATTTATTTTCTTATTTATTCTGAAAATAAATAAGCTCTGGTGTCAGAAACAGTGTGTGTGTTGTGTGTGTGTGTGTGTGTGTGTGTGTGTTGTGATTGACAGTGTGTGTGTGTGTGTTGTGTGTGTGTTGTGATTGACGGTGTGTGTGTGTGTTGTGATTGACTGTGTGTTGTGTGTGTGTGTGTGTGTGTGTTGTGATTGACGGTGTGTGTGTGTGTGTGTTGTGATTGACAGTGTGTGTGTGTTGTGTGTGTGTGTGTGTGTGTGTGTGTGTGTGTTGTGATTGACGGTGTGTGTGTGTGTGTGTTGTGATTGACAGGGTGTGTTTGTGTGTGTTTGTGTGTGTGTGTTGTGATTGACAGGGTGTGTTTGTGTGTGTTTTGTGTGTGTGTGTGTGTGTGTGTTGTGATTGACAGTGTGTTGTGTGTGTGTGTGTTGTGTGTGTGTTGTGTGTGTGTGTGTGTGTGTGTTGTGATTGACGGTGTGTGTGTGTGTGTGTTGTGATTGACAGTGTGTGTGTTGTGATTTAAAGTGTGTGTGTGTTGTGATTGACAGGGTGTGTTTGCGTTGTGATTGACAGGGTGTGTTTGTGTGTGTTTTGTGTGTGTGTGTGTTGTGATTGACTGTGTGTGTGTGTGTGTGTGTTGTGTGTGTGTTGTGATTTAAAGTGTGTGTGTGTTGTGATTGACAGGGTGTGTTTGTGTTGTGATTGACAGGGTGTGTTTGTGTGTGTTTGTGTGTGTGTGTGTGTGTGTGTTGTGTGTGTGTTGTGATTGACTGTGTGTGTGTGTGTGTGTTGTGTGTGTGTTGTGATTGACGGTGTGTGTGTGTGTTGTGATTGACTGTGTGTGTGTGTGTGTGTGTGTGTGTGAGTGTGTTGTGATTGACAGGGTGTGTGTTGTGATTGACAGTGTGTGATTGACAGTGTGTGTGTTGTGATTGACAGTGTGTGTGTGTGTGTGTGTTGTGATTGACACTGTGTGTGTGTGTGTGTGCGTGTTGTGATTGACAGTGTGTGTGTTGTGATTGGCAATGTGTGTGTGTGTTGTGATTGACAGTGTGTGTGTGATTGACACAGTGTGTGTGTTGTGATTGACAGTGTGTGATTGACAGTGTGTGTGTTGTGATTAACAGTGTGTGTGTGTGTGTGTTGTGATTGACAGTGTGTGTGTGTGTGTTGTGATTGACAGTGTGTGTGTGTGTGTTGTGATTGACAGTGTGTGTGTGTGTGTTGTGATTGACAGTGTGTGTATGTTGTGATTGACAGTTTGTGTGTGTGTGTGTGTGTGTTGTGATTGACAGAGTGTGTGTGTGATTGACAGCCGCACCTGACTCCAGGCTGCAGTGACCCACATGTGCTGACAGGTGGCGCTGTGACACGGCTCATGCGTGTGGGGTTTGGCAGACGCGTCACACATGTGCTCAGAAACCATGTTCATCCCTCCGTCCAGACAAAACACCGACCTGGACCTCACGCCCCGTCCACAGGTGGTGTTACACTGGACACACACACACACACGTTACACAAAGACAGGAAATAATTTTCTTAATGCTCTTATTGTGCACATGCAAAAATAACTTTCTCTGCATGAAACGACTTTGTATTTCTGCTGTAACCAAGGCTCTGTGTGTGTGTGTGGGAGGGGGGGCATATTATTATATTATTATTTGATCTGTCAGTCAGATAGCAGATAGCCCTGCCCACAACTCCTGTGATTGGTTCAGTCAGAAGTCAGAACACGTCCCAATATAAATCTGCTGGTGTGTGAGGAAGGATGAGGTTGAGATCCTCCAGACGAGGGCGCTGTGGCACCATCACAGCTCATGCACAAGCAGCATGTTTGAGGTCAAAGGTCAGGAGAGACAGAGATTCAAACCGCAGTGTTTTATATCTGGAGGAGATGAAAGCGCTCTCTGAAGTGTGAGCTGTTTTTCTGAGATGATCTTATCACACACACACACACACACACACAAACCTTCAGCTGGGACACATGAAAACAAAGACAATCTCCTGTTTTAGGACCAGCAGGATTCAGCAAAACTCCTGTTGTTTTTTTATATGTGTGTTTTGGGTTGAAGTTGGACATTCATTCTTGATATTCTTCATTTTTTTCAGTGTAGAGAAGCTCAAATAGTATCCTCTTGTAAAACACACTCCAGTAATCTTCACTTATATCAACTCCATTTGTTCAGTGTATTCTGTATTTACATCAGATATTGTTTCTAGTATCTTACTGAAAAAAATATTATTGCACTTTTTGCACAAAATTCTCATATTTCTGGTTTAGTTTACTTTGCACAGGCAAATACATCAAATCATAAAAACTGTTTATTTTGCAAAAACAAAAATAAAAACAGCCAAACCAGTCATAGCTGGTTTTGATATGAAAATAAATGCAATTAAATTAAAATTAAAATAAAGAAATTTATTTTTTATGTAAAAGTATGTGATATATTAGAACTATGTTAATTTATTATTATATATTTTTATTTTTATTTTTGTATAAAAGTATCTTATGTAACTTTCTTTGTGATGTATGAATTATTATTGGCATTTTTTGGATAAAAATCTTAAGTACATTTTGTTTACTTAATAATAATACATATGTATTATAATAAATAGTAATGAAATAAAATAAAATATAAAATAAATTCATTTATTTGTATAAAAGTATCTTATATGTTAGAGTCAATTTACTATTAATAAAAAAATTAATAAAATTAAACAAAATTAAATTAAATTAACAAATATATTACAGCTTTCTTTGATTGTGATGTATGACTTATTATTGGCATTTTTTGTATAAAAAAAATCTTAAGTATCACTACAATTTGTTTATTTATTAATAATACATATTTATTAAAATAAATAAATAAAAATAATAAAATAAAATAAATAAATAATCAATAAAATAAAAATGATAATAATAATTTTTAAAAAATTTAAACAAAAAAAATACAATAAAATAATAGAATACAAAAAATAAATAAAATAATAAAATAAAATAAAATAATAAAAAATAAAGTAAAATTAATAAACAATAAAAAAAATAATAATAATAAATAAAAAATTATACAATACAAAAATAGAATAAAAATAATAATAATAAATAAATAAAAAATAATACAATAAAAAATTAAATAATAAAAAACTAAAGTAAAATAAATAAATAAATAAAAAGCTG
>CM077216.1:2164710-2209710 GCA_039654625.1 Rhinogobio ventralis
GGGATCCAGACGTGAGCCGGACTTTGACTTAATTTGAGCTGCACTCCAGATCTACTTCAGACTGAACCTGAGGAACTCAGAGTCAAACCCATCGGTCTGATCCTTCAACACATCCTCAGCATCTGTCCATCACAAACTACAGCAGATGCAGAGCTCGAGACTGAGACCCAGTGTGACGCTCGAGGAGAATCCAGCCTAAACGCTTCCAGATCCTCCTCATTCCAGACGCTCGTGATCGCTCCAGGTGCAACATGTGGGAAAGAACACGCTCGCCTCGTCTCTATCGCTCTTTCAACCGCAGTCAGAGTGTGTGACAGTGATTACAACATCTACACCACCTTCAGTCAATCACTATTTTAACCACACACACACTCTTACATACACACTCTTACACACACACACACACCTCTCTTACACACACACACACACCTCTCTCTCACACAATCTCACACACACACACTATCTCTCTCTCACACACACTCTTACACACACACTCTTACACACACACACACACACACACCTCTCTTACACACACACACACACAAACACACCTCTCTCTCACACACTCTCACACACACACACTATCTCTCTCTCACACACACTCTTACACACACACACACACACACACACACTCTCACACACACACACTATCTCTCACTCACACACTCACACACTCACACACTCACACATTCACACATTAACACATTCACACACACACACCTCTCTCTCTCGCACACACACACTCTCTCACTCACACACACACACACACACTCTCTTACACACACACACTATCTCTCACTCACACACACACTCACACACACACACACCTCTCTCTCTCTCTCTCTCTCTCTCTCACACACACACACACTATCTCTCTCACACACACACACACTCACACCTCTCTCTCACACAGACACACACACTAACTATCTCTCTCTCACACACACACACACACTCACACACTCACACCTCTTTCTCTCTCACACACACACACTATAATACTGTGGTAATTATTGAGGGTAATTTATGCTGATTGAAAACTTTTTTGACAGAAACAGGAAACACAAGTGAAATGATGTCAGAGTCATGTGACCTTGCGGCGACAGTTCGGCGAATTGTTTCAGGATCCCATTTCTCCACACGGATGCCATTACAATCGCTTCAGTATGTTCGGAGCGCTCCGTCATGTTAACATCACACACACACAGAACAGAAATCAAACACCGCCTCTCTTACTAAACTCAAAAATTCAGAAACTAAAGTCGCTCAGAAATGGTTTGCAAACAATCTTTCTGAACGAACTCAATGTGTTTCCGTGGAAACTTACAGCTCAGCCTTCCCTAAAGTAAAGAAAGGGGTACCTCAGGGTTCTGTCTCAGGCCCGCTTTTATTTCCCATCGGGATAAATCTGGACAAAATGTGTTGATGACACAATTAACTTGACCAGGACGAAGAGATGGGATCTCAATGCATCTTCCTGGTTATATAAAGGGATAAATAAAATAAACTGGCACAAATTAAAGGTAAACACGCATGTGTTTCTGTATTAACTTCCCTTGATGAGTTCAAGATGAAAACACAAATTGACTTCATTTGCCTTTTGCTCAATGTTTTGTGGTTTAAATCTGTTTTTACTGGCAAAATAAAATTGACGACTACAAGTTTGGCAACGCTGGATCCTCAACAAGAAGGCGACAAAAAACTGGTAAGTGATTATACTGAAAATACACATACATTGCATTTTATAATGTACATTATTTACTTATAATTACAATTCAGATAAAATGTTAATGAGCTGATAAAATTGGTTTTTAAAACAACACCCTTGGAGGAATTACTTTATGTTTTCTTCATATCAAATTTCTTAAATGAATGGTCACGCTTGAGTATGAGAAACACATTCACAATTAACGACTCCCAATTACTGCTTATTAATCGTTAGTAAAGTTGTTAAATTTAGATTAAGGGATGGAGAATATGGTCATGCATTAATAAACAGACAATATCCTAGTAATATGCATGATACACTCTATAAAATGCTGGGTTAAAAACAACCGAAGTTGGGTTGAAAATGGACAAACTCAGCGATTGGGTTAAATCTTCTCTCTTTATTTAACCCAACTATTGTTTAAACATGACTGTGTGGGTGAAATAAAACTACCCAGCACAGTATGCAAACATTTAACCCAACCGCTGAGTTAAAACCACCATTCACTGGGTTTGTCCATTTTCAACCCAACTTGGGTTGTTTTTAACCCAGCGTTTTTAAGAGTGTAACACATTACTAGCACTTATAAACACGACTTCCTGCGCTCAGACACTCCATTAATCTGCTGTAAACACGAGGCCTTCAGACAGGATGTGAGCGGGGTTTGTTTTCACATGCACGCTGGGTAAAAATCCACAGCCTCAAGCCGACAGATTTCAGAGAATCGCTGCTTTATTAGAGCGCGCTGACGGGATGATTTATGAGGGACGTGCTACGACTTTCCTTCCTCAAATCAGCCCAAATGAGGGAATAATGGCTCAGAGAGAATATTAGCAATTACCAGAAAGCTGAAACACGTGTTGAAGGGTGTTTAGCGAACTTTAGACGGATCGCTGTGTGTGCGTGTGTGTGTTAGATCAAATAAATGTCTGTGTAATATATTTATTTATCATTTAACACCAGCAGCAAAGGCTATTTTTAAAAAATTGTATGCAATAATTTACCAAATATTTGTCTTGCAAAAACAAAAATATTGTTTGATTTCTGTAATACTGATTTCACTGTAAAATATTTCCTTATTGTAAAGTGTTACCATTGCATTAAACTGACTTTAAAAAATCAAGTTGCTGAACTTATTCTGATGAGTTGAAGTGTAAAAACACAAGCTGCCATGACTTACTGATCATTTCATTTATTTTACAGTGTGAAAAACGTGTAATGTAGTGTAATTTGACTTGATGGTATAAAAAACATCTAGTAAATATATATGAGCTCTCTGAGTTCGCTATATGACAGAACATCTAAAATTTGTCTATAAAGGAAAAATGTCTAAAATGTCCAGAGAAGATTTTGGGCTCATGATAGAAACCCTGACAATCCTGAATGAAATCAACGGATCTGCAGTGTTAAATTATACACTATATTGCCAAAGGTTTTGGGACACCTGCCTTTACATGCACAGGTTCTTAATCCGTAGGGTTTAATATGGAGTTGTCCCACCCTTTTGCAGCTATAACAGCTTCAACTCTTCTGGGAAGGCTTTCCACAAGGTTTAGGAGTGTGTTTATGGGAATTTTTGACCATTCTTCTAGAAGCGCATTTGTGAGGTCAGGCACTGATGTTGGACGAGAAGGCCTGGCTCGCAGTCTCCGCTCTAATGCATCCCAAAGATGTTCTATCGGGATGAGGTCAGGACTCTGTGCAGGCCAGTCAAGTTCCTCCACACCAAACTCACTCATCCATGTCTTTATGGACCGACGCTTTGTGCACTGGAGCGCAGTCATGTTGGGACAGGAAGGGGCCATCCCCAAACTGTTCCCACAAAGTTGGGAGCATGAAATTGTCCAAAATGTCTTGGTATACTGAAGCATTAAGAGTTCCTTTCACTGGAACTAAGGGGCCAAGCCCAACACCTGAAAAACAACCCCACCCCATAATCCCCCCTCCACCAAATTTTACACTTGGCACACTGCAGTCAGGCAAGTCCCGTTCTCATGGCAACCGCCAAACCCAGACTCGTCCATGGGATTGGCAGACAGAGAACACGTCTCACTGCTCTAGAGTCCAGTGGTGGCGTGCTTTACCCCACTGCATCCCACGCTTTGCATTGCTCTTGGTGATGTAAGGCTTGGATGAGCTGCTCGGCGATGGAAACCCATTCCATGAAGCTCTCTACACACTGTTCTTGAGCTCATCTGAAGGCCACAGAAGTTTGGAGGTCTGTAGCTATTGACTCTGCAGAAAGTTGGTGACTTCTGCGCACTGTGACTATTCCCAAACTGTAAATGTTCAGCTCATCCAAAAATTAATTCCGCATTTACTCTCATGTTGTTTTCACGCATCACACAATCATTTGAACGTCCATGTTTACTACAGTATGCGCATGGTGAATCTGTTCATCATATAAAGCCACTGTGTCTCTTTAGAAGACTTGGATTAGACACTTGATTACACTTGATTTTACGTGGCCTATCACTTCGTGGCTGAGTTGCTGTTGTTCCCAATCGCTTCCACTTTGTTATAATCCCACTAACAGTTGAGCGTGGGATATTTAGTAGTGAGGAAATTTCAGGAATGGACTTATTGTGATACTGAAGTCAATGATTTGGATGGGCATCCTAATACTTTTGGCAATATAGTGTACATAAATCAAAGCTTTTCTGATGAACACAAAATGTTTTAGATTATCATTTCAGTTTTATCTGCCGATGGGCTCAGAAAAACAATCATGTTTTCCCTTTGAATTAAGTTTATGGTAACACCTTACTTAAAGCATTTATGTATAATGCATTATAAAAGTATTCGGTCCCACTTTATATTAGGTGGCCTTAACTACTATGTACTTATTTTTTGATGTAAGTTCAATGTACTTATTGTGTTCATATTGTATTTCAAAACACTTGCTGATATTGAGGAGGGATATGGGTAAAGTTAGGGACAGGTGTGGTGGGATGGGTAAGTTTAAGGGTAGAGTTAGGGACAGGTGTGGTGGTATGGGTAAGTTTAAGGGTAAAGTTAGGGACAGGTGTGGTGGGATGGGTAAGTTTAAGGGTAGAGTTAGGGACAGGTGTGGTGGTATGGGTAAGTTTAAGGGTAAAGTTAGGGACAGGTGTGGTGGTATGGGTAAGTTTAAGGGTAAAGTTAGGGACAGGTGTGGTGGTATATGTAAGTTTAAGGGTAAAGTTAAGGACAGGTGTGGTGGTATGGGTAAGTTTAAGGGTAAAGTTAGGGACATGTGTGGTGGTGTGGGTAAGTTTAAGGGTAAAGTTAGGAACAGGTGTGGTGGTGTGGGTAAGTTTAAGGGTAGGGTTAGGGACAGGTGTGGTGGTATGGGTAAGTTTAAGGGTAAAGTTAGGGACAGGTGTGGTGGTGTGGGTAAGTTTAAGGGTAACGCTAGGGACAGGTGTGGTGGTGTGGGTAAGTTTAAGGGTAAAGTTAGGGACAGATGTGATGGTATGGGTCAGTTTAAGGGTAAAGTTAGGGACAGGTGTGGTGGTGTGGGTAAGTTTAAGGGTAAAGTTAGGGACAGATGTGATGGTATGGGTCAGTTTAAGGGTAAAGTTAGGGACAGATGTGATGGTATGGGTCAGTTTAAGGGTAAAGTTAGGGACAGATGTGATGGTATGGGTCAGTTTAAGGGTAAAGTTAGGGACAGGTGTGGTGGTGTGGGTAAGTTTAAGGGTAAAGTTAGGGACAGGTGTGGTGGTGTGGGTAAGTTTAAGGGTAGGGTTAGGGACAGGTGTGGTGGTATGGGTAAGTTAAGGGTAAAGTTAGGGACAGGTGTGGTGGTATGGGTAAGTTTAAGGGTAGGGTTAGGGACAGGTGTGGTGGTGTGGGTAAGTTTAGGGGTAAAGTTAGGGACAGGTGTGGTGGTATGGGTAAGTTTAAGGGTAGGGTTAGGGACAGGTGTGGTGGTATGGGTAAGTTAAGGGTAGGGTTAGGGACAGGTGTGGTGGTATGGGTAAGTTTAAGGGTAAAGTTAGGGACAGGTGTGGTGGTATGGGTAAGTTTAAGGGTAGGGTTAAGTGTAAGGGAAGTGTCAACAGTGTAACTATGTAACTACAGAAATTAATTACAGATGTAATTACATGCAGGTAATTTTTTAAATGTAAGTACTGTGTAAAAACATGTATGTACACAATAAGTGCATTGTATCAAATTATTAATTTCAATGTTAGTACAGTAGTTAAGGCCACCTAATATAAAGTGGGTCCAAGTATTTTAATGCATTGATTATGCCTTGTAATACACTGTATGATCTCATTAATAATTGTGACCACAGTTATAATACACTTTTAGAAAGTATAATGCACTAAAACACAACAAACAACCATTTCAGATGTAACAAAGAATCTGTGAATATTATAATGCATTTTAACTTTGGTTATAATTACTTATGAAATGATATAATGCATTATACCATACATTATGAATACCTTTATAATGCATTATACACTCTAAAAACAACCCAAGTTGGGTTCAACTCAGCGGTTGGGTTATTTTAACCCAGTGAATGGATTGTTTTAACTGAGCGGTTGGGTTAAATCTTTGCCCAACCTGGTGGGTAGTTTTATTTAAATAAACTATTCTTTAAAAATTACTGTATTGCTTGCTTACAATGAACCCAAAGTATGTTGGAAATTAACATTTATTAATATGTTTAATAAATGAACATTATTAATAAGTAGGGGTGTAACGATACACTCGTGTCACGATTCGATATAAAGCGCCATACTGAACTCACGATACGATATGTATCGCGATATTTTAAGTAAAAAAAAAAAAACGAAAAAACTTTTTTATTATTAAAATATTATTTTTATTATTGTATTATTAACAGAACCCATAAATATTCCCCCATTGCATCATTATTATACATTATATTCAACATTGTATATAGTCGTTTAATGTCACTGAAACTCCGTAAACTTTCATTTTTTCCCCTCACGCATTACTCGCGCTCTCAATGCAGGCATTCTCTCCCGGTGCTCGCTCTGTCCCATCTCTCCCGCTGTTAATGCACTAAACATATAAGAATAAACCATCTAACATGCTTTGAATAATCATACTACTAAAACCAAATGTGATCTGGTGATTTAAATGATGTTTGCGCTTTCGCTATAAGTGAAAATGAGGAGTGTCATTCTGGCAGATGATCAGTTCAATCAGTCACAGTTCTATCGCAAGAAAGCGTGTCAAAATCACTATTCCCAAACTGTACATGTTTAGCACATCCAAAAATTAATTCCTCATTTACTCTCATTTTACTCTCATTTTCGCGCATCACGCAATCATTTGAACGTCCGTGTTTACTACAGTATGCGCGTGGTGAATCTGTTCATCATATACACTCACCTAAAGGATTATTAGGAACACCTGTTCAATTTCTCATTAATGCAATTATCTAATCAACCAATCACATGGCAGTTGCTTCAATGCATTTAGGGGTGTGGTCCTGGTCAAGACAATCTCCTGAACTCCAAACTGAATGTCAGAATGGGAAAGAAAGGTGATTTAAGCAATTTTGAGCGTGGCATGGTTGTTGGTGCCAGACGGGCCGGTCTGAGTATTTCACAATCTGCTCAGTTACTGGGATTTTCACGCACAACCATTTCTAGAGTTTACAAAGAATGGTGTGAAAAGGGAAAAACATCCAGTATGCGGCAGTCCTGTGGGCGAAAATGCCTTGTTGATGCTAGAGGTCAGAGGAGAATGGGCCGACTGATTCAAGCTGATAGAAGAGCAACTTTGACTGAAATAACCACTCGTTACAACCGAGCATTTGTGAAGCCACAACACGCACAACCTTGAGGCGGATGGGCTACAACAGCAGAAGACCCCACCGGGTACCACTCATCTCCACTACAAATAGGAAAAAGAGGCTACAATTTGCACGAGCTCACCAAAATTGGACAGTTGAAGACTGGAAAAATGTTGCCTGGTCTGATGAGTCTGGATTTCTGTTGAGACATTCAGATGGTAGAGTCAGAATTTGGCGTAAACAGAATGAGAACATGGATCCATCATGCCTTGTTACCACTGTGCAGGCTGGTGGTGGTGGTGTAATGGTGTGGGGGATGTTTTCTTGGCACACTTTAGGCCCCTTAGTGCCAATTGGGCATCGTTTAAATGTCACGGCCTACCTGAGCATTGTTTCTGACCATGTCCATCCCTTTATGACCACCATGTACCCATCCTCTGATGGCTACTTCCAGCAGGATAATGCACCATGTCACAAAGCTCGAATCATTTCAAATTGGTTTCTTGAACATGACAATGAGTTCACTGTACTAAAATGGCCCCCACAGTCACCAGATCTCAACCCAATAGAGCATCTTTGGGATGTGGTGGAACGGGAGCTTCGTGCCCTGGATGTGCATCCCACAAATCTCCATCAACTGCAAGATGCTATCCTATCAATATGGGCCAACATTTCTAAAGAATGCTTTCAGCACCTTGTTGAATCAATGCCACGTAGAATTAAGGCAGTTCTAAAGGCGAAAGGGGGTCAAACACAGTATTAGTATGGTGTTCCTAATAATCCTTTAGGTGAGTGTAAAGCCACTGTGTCTCTTCAGAAGACTTGGATTAGACACTCGATTAGTTATCTTTATGATGCTTTTATGACATTTATTGGATCTTTTAAGTTAAGTAAGGAATGGACTTTAAATGGAGGGACAGAAATCGCTCAGGTTTTATAAAGAATATCTTCATTAGTGTTTAGGAGTTAAACGAAACGACATGAGGGTGAGGACATGATGACAGAGTTTACATTTTTGGGTGAATTATACCTTATAAATACAGCAAGTTGAGCCTTGGATAAAACAACTCTATATCGCGAATCATATCGTATACATCAAACAATACATATTGACGCATTTTTATATCGCGATTAACGATATATCGTTACACCCCTATTAATAAGTTTAATGAATAATAATTAAACAATAAACATTTATTAAATTGCTTATTAATAAATGTTCACCTTTTGATTATTACTGTTGCCTCTAGTAATTATGTGTCTGGTTTTTAATTTCCAAACTATTTTGGGTTCATTTTAAGCCGGCCATACAGTCATTTTTAAACAATAGTTGGGTTAAATAATGAGAGAACATCTCACTGTCTATTTTCAACCCAACTTGGGTTACAAATTACTGTACATAAAGGCTTGTTTACCAAGTTTATGTTTCTGACCCCATTGGCAGATATTTGTTCTTGTTTTAATCATAAACTCACTTCATTTTGATGATTTTTTTCTTAATATCTTCAGTCATTCTGCTTCTCCAGTAAGTGTATCTTGATGTAAGAGAAAGAGAAACTCTGAGGAAGAGCATCATTTGTTTGCAGCGTAACAAGTTCAACATTAAAACACATGGATTTTAATTGGTTTTCAGGACTCAAAGCCACACAATTATTGATGTTTGTTTGTCATTTCAAAACCGATGGGATTATTTTTGCAGCGAGACTGAAATATGAAGATGCTTTTAAGTGCAATACGAAACCCTGATTACGAGGCTGTTCTTGGGTTTTTCAGCCCTATAAACACTGTGTTAGCTCTCAGATGAAGGACTCTCGCCAGCTCTGATTAATATCAGCGTTGCTGTAAAAGCAAAGCCAAACGCATCACAGCCCAGCCATTAGCCAAATGATTCCCAGATGCACAGCACTGATTTGGACTCGCTCCGTCTGCTCTTGGGAGTTCACTAAATAAACGTTAAAGAAAACATCGTAAAAGTTACAAGACGCAAGGCCGGATTTCATAAAGTACACCTCTCTAATGCTCTCCGTGCGTGAATAAACTCATTCAATCTAAAGAAACAGCAGAAAGTGTCTAAAGTAAAGTCTGGTTTTATTTCTGTAAGCTGCGTGTAAGTAAACGGCTCATATTTCTGCACATAAAGATGTTTATGAATAATTACCTTTAATAGTTTCCATATCTTTCCTCAATGCATGATGCTATTCGAATAAAACTAGGTTGAAAGATCAAAGATGCTTGATTTGAATAATCTTGCATTATATATTAATGTTATTTTAATATCATTCAGATTTTTAATAATATTTTAAACTGGTTTTTATTTATATATATATTTTTCATTTTCATTAGAATTTTAGTTGAAGTTTCAGTAATTTTACAGTTTTTTTTGTAATTTTTTTAAATATGTCTATATAATTTTTATTGCAGTTTTAGGGTCTTATTTTATAAAAAATATTATATATATATATATATATACACTCACCTAAAGGATTATTAGGAACACCATACTAATACTGTGTTTGACCCCCTTTCGCCTTCAGAACTGCCTTAATTCTACGTGGCATTGATTCAACAAGGTGCTGAAAGCATTCTTTAGAAATGTTGGCCCATATTGATAGGATAGCATCTTGCAGTTGATGGAGATTTGTGGGATGCACATCCAGGGCACGAAGCTCACGTTCCACCACATCCCAAAGATGCTCTATTGGGTTGAGATCTGGTGACTGTGGGGGCCATTTTAGTACAGTGAACTCATTGTCATGTTCAAGAAACCAATTTGAAATGATTCAAGCTTTGTGACATGGTGCATTATCCTGCTGGAAGTAGCCATCAGAGGATGGGTACATGGTGGTCATAAAGGGATGGACATGGTCAGAAACAATGCTCAGGTAGGCCGTGGCATTTAAACGATGCCCAACTGGCACTAAGGGGCCTAAAGTGTGCCAAGAAAACATCCCCCACACCATTACACCACCACCACCAGCCTGCACAGTGGTAACAAGGCATGATGGATCCATGTTCTCATTCTGTTTACGCCAAATTCTGACTCTACCATCAAGGTTGTGCGTGTTGTGGCTTCACAAATGCTTTGCTGCATACCTCGGTTGTAACGAGTGGTTATTTCAGTCAAAGTTGCTCTTCTATCAGCTTGAATCAGTCGGCCCATTCTCCTCTGACCTCTAGCATCAACAAGGCATTTTCGCCCACAGGACTGCCGCATATTGGATGTTTTTCCCTTTTCACACCATTCTTTGTAAACTCTAGAAATGGTTGTGCGTGAAAATCCCAGTAACTGAGCAGATTGTGAAATACTCAGACCGGCCCGTCTGGCACCAACAACCATGCCACGCTCAAAATTGCTTAAATCACCTTTCTTTCCCATTCTGACATTCAGTTTGGAGTTCAGGAGATTGTCTTGACCAGGAACACACCCCTAAATGCATTGAAGCAACTGCCATGTGATTGGTTGATTAGATAATTGCATTAATGAGAAATTGAACAGGTGTTCCTAATAATCCTTTAGGTGAGTGTATATATATGGTGCTGTCAAATTGATTAATCGCGATTTATCGATTCTAACATAAAAGTATTTATATAATATATGTGTGTGTTTAGAATATATATATATATATATATATATATATATATATACACACATATATAAACACAAACTTTTATGTTAGAAGCGATTAATCGATTTGACAGCACTAATGTATATATATATATATATAGTATATAATCACAGAAAATCACAGGATTGTTGCAAATGTACTATTATCAAACAGATTTGCTAAAATCCATGCATTCTGATTATTCATTTTCAAATCATTTTTTGCAGTATTTATGAGCTTATAACAATTGAGAGACTAAATGCAGAATGATTATTTACTTATAATAAACTAGAAGGCAACAAGTTGATTAAAAATTCACATTAATCGAGAGCAGTTATATATTCATACACATACTAACAAACATATGTGGATAAAAACTCAGTGAACATAGAAAAAAAACACCTTCAGATGTGACTAAACGCCCAACAGACTAAGAAACAACACAAACGTTCACAACCTTTATGAATTTTAATCATTTTTACAGTGTGAAGTAGTTGTGGAACAAACTGTGCGGGAACATATTCATGGGAAAAACAAAAACATACATCATGAGCGATGATGAGGGCGGACAGAAGATTCATGAGCTGAGAGAGAGAAACGAACCGAAACTAAGAGAGACGGAAATCAGTGGATCCGAGGAGGAACGAATAATAAAAATGTACAGTTATTTCATGGTTCAAAACAAAATGAGACATGTAGAAGCTGCAGCTCTGAATCTCCTGCTGTAAACAAATAAATAAAACCAACAGAAATCCTTCAAACATATCCAGAAATGGCCAACGAGCAGATGAACGGCTAAACATATGGCATGAGAGAGGTATTTGTGTTCTGAAACTGAGAAAATATTAATAATAATAATAAAGAATAATGATGTGTTTGATGAAACTCGTAAACACAGAGATGGGAATTATCTAGTTCCATAAAAATCCCATGTCAATCGATCACCGTCTGAACGGGTCGATAGGTTGTGGTTTCCAGATTTATCATCGTTAATAGTTGATTAAATAAGAGCTAAAATGCTCTCAAGGTGTAGTTTGCAGAAACCCACTGCAACCTTAACAGACGTTTACCACGCACATTATGAGTAAAAGAACACTGATACAAAAATAATGCATAACACTTTACAATAAGGTCTCATTTGTTCATATTAGATAATGCATTAACTAAACTATCATGAACTAACAATGAGCAATATATCTTTGCAGCATTTATTAATCAAGATGTTCACGTTCATGTTAGTTAATACTGCGTTAACTAATATTACCAACTCTAGTCAAAAATCACTGAATTTATTTTATATCAATGAAATTAATGTACTATATTTTATTTAATATTTTGTATTTTTAGAGCATTTTATGGTATTGAATTATATTTATGCAGTAGTTATAATCCATTTATTCACTTTTTGAGCCATAAATCTGAACAAGTTGTGTTCCAAATTTGAGGTTGATATCTAAAAAATGAGCTTTCAGTGAGAGTTTGTTTGGGCGCAGTACCAAACGCTTCCACTAGGGGAAATTCGTCTCCCATTCGTTTCCAATGCGCAAATTTTTGACTGCGAGGAGCACAAGCGTGACAATTTTTTAGGACCTTTTAACCTTTTTGAATCATCTGAATGATTTTTTGTGTGTTCACATAACAAGCGCCAAAACGTTTACCAAGTTTCGTACCATTCCGATGAAGTAAAAAAAAAACAACTAAATGCTGTTGTTCATTGTCAGTTCACGTTAACTAATGATAACAAATTAACCTTATTGTAAAGTGTTAGCAAATATAACATTAAAACTCTGTGCTACATTAGACAACAACGAAGTAGACAGTAATTAGTGACTGAATCCTTATTAGCACCAAATCTCAGTGTTGATACCTGATGACGAGCAGGTCGAAGTAAACCAGTACACTGAACCGAACAATCGCACAGTGTTACTTCACAGAACGAGGCTGAAATCTTTGGTCGTTTTATTTTATTACATTTCTACGGAGCCCCACACATGACATGAGTGAAGAAAAAAAAAATGTATATCCTGGCCACAAATTAACTAACCGCTCCTGTGGCTTACGTCAGCACATTTTACTAATTCATTCAAACTAATCATTATATCGCACACGATTTACTTAAAACAAGGGAACTAATTATATTGCACACGATTTACATAAAACGAGGGAACTAATTACATTGCACACAATTTACATAAAACGAGGGAACGAAATATAATCGCACACGATTTACATAAAAGAGGGAACGAATTATTATATAGCACACGATTTACATAAAACGAGGGAACTAATTATTATATCGCACACAATTTACATAAAAGAGGGAACTAATTATTATATCGCACACGATTTACATAAAACCAGGGAACTAATTATTATATAAAACCAGGAAACTAATTATTATATCGCACACTATTTATGTATGAGGAAACGAATTATAATCGCGCACGATTTACATAAAACGAGGGAACTAATTATTATTGTATTGCACACGATTTACATAAAACCAGGGAACTAATTATTATATCGCACACGATTTACATAAAACCAGGGAACTAATTATTATATCGCACACTATTTATGTATGAGGGAACGAATTATAATCGCACACGATTTACATAAAAGAGGGAACGAATTATTATATCGCGCACGATTTACATAAAACGAGGGAACTAATTATTATATCGCACACGATTTACATAAAACGAGGGAACTAATTATTATATCGCGCACGATTTACATAAAACGAGGGAAAAAATTATTATATCGCACACAATTTACATTAAACGAGGGAACAAATTATTATATTGCACACGATTTACATAAAACCAGGTAACTAATTATTATATCGCACACGATTTACATAAAACGAGGGAACTAATTATTATATCGCACACGATTTACATAAAATGAGGGAACAAATTATTATATCGCACACGATTTACATAAAACCAGGGAACTAATTATTATATCGCACACGATTTACATAAAACGAGGGAACTAATTATTATATCGCACACGATTTACATAAAACGAGGGAACTAATTATTATATTGCACACGATTTACATAAAACCAGGGAACTAATTATTATATCGCACACGATTTACATAAAACGAGGGAACTAATTATTATATCGCACACGATTTACATAAAACGAGGGAACTAATTATTATATTGCACACGATTTACATAAAACCAGGGAACTAATTATTATATCGCACACGATTTACATAAAACGAGGTAACTAATTATTATATCGCACACGATTTACATAAAACAAGGGAACTAATTATTATATCGCACACGATTTACATAAAACGAGGTAACTAATTATTATATCGCACACGATTTACATAAAACGAGGGAACTAATTATTATATCGCACACGATTTACATAAAATGAGGGAACAAATTATTATATCGCACACGATTTACATAAAACCAGGGAACTAATTATTATATCGCACACGATTTACATAAAACGAGGGAACTAATTATTATATCGCACACGATTTACATAAAACGAGGGAACTAATTATTATATTGCACACGATTTACATAAAACCAGGGAACTAATTATTATATCGCACACGATTTACATACAACGAGGGAACTAATTATTATATCGCACACGATTTACATAAAACGAGGGAACTAATTATTATATTGCACACGATTTACATAAAACCAGGGAACTAATTATTATATCGCACACAATTTACATAAAACGAGGTAACTAATTATTATATCGCACACGATTTACATAAAACAAGGGAACTAATTATTATATCGCACACGATTTACATAAAACGAGGGAAATTTTTTTTATATCGCACACAATTTACTTAAAACGAGGGAACTAATTATTATATCGCACACGATTTACTTAAAATGACGGAGCGATAATATCGCACATGATTTACATAAAACGAGGGAAAAAATATTTATATCGTACACAATTTACTTAAAACGAGGGAACTAATTATTATATCGCACACGATTTACATAAAACGAGGGAACAAATTAGTATATCGTGCACGATTTACATAAAACGAGGGAACAAATTATTATATCGCGCACGATGTACATAAAACGAGGGAACAAATTATTATAACGCACACGATTTACATAAAACGAGGGAAAAAATTATTATATTGCACACAATTTACTTAAAATAACGGAGCGATTATATTGCACACAATTTACTTAAAACGAGGGAACTAATTATTATATCGCACACGATTTACATAAAACGAGGGAACAAATTATTATATCGCGCACGATTTACATAAAACGAGGGAACAAATTATTATATCGCACACGATTTACATAAAAGAGGGAACTAATTATTATATCGCACACAATTTACTTAAAATAACGGAGCGATTATATCGCACACAATTTACTTAAAACGAGGGAACTAATTATTATATCGCACACGATTTACATAAAACGAGGGAACTAATTATTATATCGCACACGATTTACATAAAACGAGGGAACTAATTATTATATCGCACACGATTTACATAAAATGAGGGAACAAATTATTATATCGCACACGATTTACATAAAACCAGGGAACTAATTATTATATCGCACACGATTTACATAAAACGAGGGAACTAATTATTATATCGCACACGATTTACATAAAACGAGGGAACAAATTATTATATTGCACACGATTTACATAAAACCAGGGAACTAATTATTATATCGCACACGATTTACATAAAACCAGGTAACTAATTATTATATCGCACACGATTTACATAAAACGAGGGAACTAATTATTATATCGCACACGATTTACATAAAACGAGGGAACAAATTATTATATCGCACACGATTTACATAAAACCAGGGAACTAATTATTATATCGCACACGATTTACATAAAACGAGGGAACTAATTATTATATCGCACACGATTTACATAAAACAAGGGAAATTTTTTTTATATCGCACACAATTTACTTAAAACGAGATAACTAATTATTATATCGCACACGATTTACATAAAACGAGGTAACTAATTATTATATCGCACACGATTTACATAAAACGAGGGAACAAATTATTATATCGCGCACGATTTACATAAAACAAGGGAACTAATTATTATATCGCACACGATTTACATAAAACAAGGGAAATTTTTTTTATATCGCACACAATTTACTTCAAACGAGATAACTAATTATTATATCGCACACGATTTACTTAAAATGACGGAGCGATAATATCGCACATGATTTACATAAAACGAGGGAAAAAATATTTATATCGCACACAATTTACTTAAAACGAGGGAACTAATTATTATATCGCACACGATTTACATAAAACGAGGGAACAAATTATTATATCGCGCACGATTTACATAAAACGAGGGAACAAATTATTATATCGCGCACGATGTACATAAAACGAGGGAACAAATTATTATAACGCACACGATTTACATAAAACGAGGGAAAAAATTATTATATCGCACACAATTTACTTAAAATAACGGAGCGATTATATCGCACACAATTTACTTAAAACGAGGGAACTAATTATTATATCGCACACGATTTACATAAAACGAGGGAACAAATTATTATATCGCGCACGATTTACATAAAACGAGGGAACAAATTATTATATCTCGCACGATTTACATAAAACGAGGGAACAAATTATTATATCGCGCACGATTTACATAAAACGAGGGAACAAATTATTATATCGCACACGATTTACATAAAAGAGGGAACTAATTATTATATCGCACACAATTTACTTAAAATAACGGAGCGATTATATTGCACACAATTTACTTAAAACGAGGGAACTAATTATTATATAGCACACGATTTACATAAAACGAGGGAACAAATTATTATATCGCGCACGATTTACATAAAACGAGGGAACAAATTATTATATCGCACACGATTTACATAAAAGAGGGAACTAATTATTATATCGCACACAATTTACATAAAACGAGGGAACAAATTATTATAATCGCACAAGATTTACATAAAAGAGGGAACTAATTATTATATCGCGCACGATTTACATAAAACGAGGGAACTAATTATTGTATCGCACACAATTTACATAAAACGAGGGAACAAATTATTATATCGCACACAATTTACATAAAACGAGGGAACAAATTATTATATCGCGCACGATTTACATAAAAAGAGGGAACTAATTATTATATCGCACACAATTTACATAAAACGAGGGAACAAATTATTATAATCGCACACGATTTACATAAAACAAGGGAAAAAATTATTATATCGCACACAATTTACTTAAAACAAGGGAACAAATTATTATATCGCACACAATTTACATAAAACGATGGAAAAAATTATTATATCGCACACGATTTACATAAAACGAGGGAACAAATTATTATATCGCACACGATTTACATAAAAGAGGGAACGAATTATTATATCGCGCACGATTTACATAAAACGAGGGAACTAATTATTATATCGCACACGATTTACATAAAATGAGGGAACTAATTATTATATCGCGCACGATTTACATAAAACGAGGGAAAAAATTATTATATCGCACACAATTTACATTAAACGAGGGAACAAATTATTATATTGCACACGATTTACATAAAACCAGGTAACTAATTATTATATCGCACACGATTTACATAAAACGAGGGAACTAATTATTATATCGCACACGATTTACATAAAACGAGGGAACTAATTATTATATCGCACACGATTTACATAAAATGAGGGAACAAATTATTATATCGCACACGATTTACATAAAACCAGGGAACTAATTATTATATCGCACACGATTTACATAAAACAAGGGAACTAATTATTATATCGCACACGATTTACATAAAACCAGGGAACTAATTATTATATTGCACACGATTTACATAAAACCAGGGAACTAATTATTATATCGCACACGATTTACATAAAACGAGGTAACTAATTATTATATCGCACACGATTTACATAAAACAAGGGAACTAATTATTATATCGCACACGATTTACATAAAACGAGGGAAATTTTTTTAATATCGCACACAATTTACTTAAAACGAGGGAACTAATTATTATATCGCACACGATTTACTTAAAATGACGGAGCGATAATATCGCACATGATTTACATAAAACGAGGGAAAAAATATTTATATCGTACACAATTTACTTAAAACGAGGGAACTAATTATTATATCGCACACGATTTACATAAAACGAGGGAACAAATTATTATATCGCGCACGATTTACATAAAACGAGGGAACAAATTATTATATCGCGCACGATGTACATAAAACGAGGGAACAAATTATTATAACGCACACGATTTACATAAAACGAGGGAAAAAATTATTATATCGCACACGATTTACATAAAACGAGGGAACAAATTATTATATCGGCACGATTTACATAAAACGAGGGAACAAATTATTATATCGCGCACGATTTACATAAAACGAGGGAACAAATTATTATATCGCGCACGATTTACATAAAACGAGGGAACAAATTATTATATCGCACACGATTTACATAAAAGAGGGAACTAATTATTATATCGCACACAATTTACTTAAAATAACGGAGCGATTATATCGCACACAATTTACTTAAAACGAGGGAACTAATTATTATATCGCACACGATTTACATAAAACGAGGGAACTAATTATTATATCGCACACGATTTACATAAAACGAGGGAACTAATTATTATATCGCACACGATTTACATAAAATGAGGGAACAAATTATTATATCGCACACGATTTACATAAAACCAGGGAACTAATTATTATATCGCACACGATTTACATAAAACGAGGGAACTAATTATTATATCGCACACGATTTACATAAAACGAGGGAACAAATTATTATATTGCACACGATTTACATAAAACCAGGGAACTAATTATTATATCGCACACGATTTACATAAAACCAGGTAACTAATTATTATATCGCACACGATTTACATAAAACGAGGGAACTAATTATTATATCGCACACGATTTACATAAAACCAGGGAACTAATTATTATATCGCACACGATTTACATAAAACCAGGGAACTAATTATTATATCGCACACGATTTACATAAAACGAGGTAACTAATTATTATATCGCACACGATTTACATAAAACAAGGGAACTAATTATTATATTGCACACGATTTACATAAAACGAGGGAAATTTTTTTTTTATCGCACACAATTTACTTAAAACGAGAGAACTAATTATTATATCGCACACGATTTACTTAAAATGACGGAGCGATAATATCGCACATGATTTACATAAAACAAGGGAAAAAATATTTATATCGCACACAATTTACTTAAAACGAGGGAACTAATTATTATATCGCACACGATTTACATAAAACGAGGGAACAAATTATTATATCGCGCACGATTTACATAAAACGAGGGAACAAATTATTATATCGCGCACGATGTACATAAAACGAGGGAACAAATTATTATAACGCACACGATTTACATAAAACGAGGGAAAAAATTATTATATCGCACACAATTTACTTAAAATAACGGAGCGATTATATCGCACACAATTTACTTAAAACGAGGGAACTAATTATTATATCGCACACGATTTACATAAAACGAGGGAACAAATTATTATATCGCGCACGATTTACATAAAACGAGGGAACAAATTATTATATCTCGCACGATTTACATAAAACGAGGGAACAAATTATTATATCGCGCACGATTTACATAAAACGAGGGAACAAATTATTATATCGCACATGATTTACATAAAAGAGGGAACTAATTATTATATCGCACACAATTTACTTAAAATAACGGAGCGATTATATCGCACACAATTTACTTAAAACGAGGGAACTAATTATTATATAGCACACGATTTACATAAAACGAGGGAACAAATTATTATATCGCGCACGATTTACATAAAACGAGGGAACAAATTATTATATCGCACACGATTTACATAAAAGAGGGAACTAATTATTATATCGCACACAATTTACATAAAACGAGGGAACAAATTATTATAATCGCACACAATTTACATAAAACGAGGGAACAAATTATTATAATCGCACAAGATTTACATAAAAGAGGGAACTAATTATTATATCGCGCACGATTTACATAAAACGAGGGAACTAATTATTATATCGCACACAATTTACATAAAACGAGGGAACAAATTATTATATCGCACACAATTTACATAAAACGAGGGAACAAATTATTATATCGCACACAATTTACATAAAACGAGGGAACAAATTATTATATTGCGCACGATTTACATAAAAAGAGGGAACTAATTATTATATCGCACACAATTTACATAAAACGAGGGAACAAATTATTATAATCGCACACGATTTACATAAAACAAGGGAAAAAATTATTATATCGCACACAATTTACTTAAAACAAGGGAACAAATTATTATATCGCACACAATTTACATAAAACGATGGAAAAAATTATTATATCGCACACGATTTACATAAAACGAGGGAACAAATTATTATATCGCACACAATTTACATAAAACGAGGGTACTAATTATTATATAGCACACGATTTACATAAAACGAGGGAACAAATTATTATATTGCACACAATTTACATAAAACGAGGGTACTAATTATTATATCGCACACGATTTACATAAAACGAGGGAACAAATTATTATATCGCACACAATTTACATAAAACGAGGGAACTAATTATTATATCGCACACAATTTACTTAAAACGAGGGAACAAATTATTATATCGCACACAATTTACATAAAACGAGGGAACTAATTATTATATCGCACACGATTTACATAAAACGAGGGAACAAGTTATTATATCGCACACGATTTACATAAAATGAGGGAACTTATTTTTATATCGCACACGATTTACATAAAACTAATTATTATATCGCACACAATTTACATAAAACGAGGGAACAAATTATTATAATCGCACACGATTTACATAAAACAAGGGAAAAAATTATTATATCGCACACAATTTACTTAAAACAAGGGAACAAATTATTATATCGCACACGATTTACATAAAAGAGGGAACTAATTATTATATCGCGCACGATTTACATAAAACGAGGGAACAAATTATTATATCGCACACAATTTACATAAAACGAGGGAACAAATTATTATATCGCACACGATTTACATAAAAGAGGGAACTAATTATTATATCGCACACGATTTACATAAAACGAGGGAACTAATTATTATATCTCACACAATTTACATAAAACGAGGGAACAAATTATTATAATCGCACACGATTTACATAAAACAAGGGAAAAAATTATTATATCGCACACAATTTACTTAAAACAAGGGAACAAATTATTATATCGCACACGATTTACATAAAACGAGGTAACTAATTATTATATCGCACACGATTTACATAAAACAAGGGAACTAATTATTATATCGCACACGATTTACATAAAACGAGGGAAATTTTTTTTATATCGCACACAATTTACTTAAAACGAGGGAACTAATTATTATATCGCACACAATTTACATAAAACGAGGGAACTAATTATTATATCGCACACGATTTACATAAAACGAGGGAACAAATTATTATATTGCACACAATTTACATAAAACGAGGGTACTAATTATTATATCGCACACTATTTACATAAAACGAGGGAACAAATTATTATATCGCACACAATTTACATAAAACGAGAGAACTAATTATTATATCGCACACAATTTACTTAAAACGAGGGAACAAATTATTATATCGCACACAATTTACATAAAACGAGGGAACTAATTATTATATCGCACACGATTTACATAAAACGAGGGAACAAATTATTATATCGCACACGATTTACATAAAACGAGGGAACTAATTATTATATCGCACACGATTTACATAAAACTAATTATTATATCGCACACAATTTACATAAAACGAGGGAACAAATTATTATAATCGCACACGATTTACATAAAACAAGGGAAAAAATTATTATATCGCACACAATTTACTTAAAACAAGGGAACAAATTATTATATCGCACACGATTTACATAAAAGAGGGAACTAATTATTATATCGCACACAATTTACATAAAACGAGGGAACAAATTATTATATCGCACACGATTTACATAAAAGAGGGAACTAATTATTATATCGCGCACGATTTACATAAAACGAGGAAACAAATTATTATATCGCACACAATTTACATAAAACGAGGGAACAAATTATTATATCGCACACAATTTACATAAAACGAGGGAACAAAATATTATATCGCGCACGATTTACATAAAAAGAGGGAACTAATTATTATATCGCACACAATTTACATAAAACGAGGGAACAAATTATTATAATCGCACACGATTTACATAAAAGAGGGAACTAATTATTATATCGCGCACGATTTACATAAAACGAGGGAACAAATTATTATATCGCACACAATTTACATAAAACGAGGGAACAAATTATTATATTGCACACAATTTACATAAAACGAGGGAACAAATTATTATAATCGCACACGATTTACATAAAACGAGGGAACTAATTATTATATCGCACACGATTTACATAAAACGAGGGAAATAATTGTTATATCGCACACAATTTACTTAAAACCAGGGAACAAATTATTATATCGCACACAATTTACATAAAAGGAGGGAACAAATTATTATATCGCACACAATTTACATAAAACGAGGGAACAAATTATTATATCGCACACGATTTACTTAAAACGAGGGAACAAATAATTATATCGCACACAATTTACATAAAACGAGGGAACAAATTATTATATCGCGCACGATTTACATAAAACGAGGGAACAAATTATTATATCGCACACGATTTACATAAAACGAGGGAACAAATTATTATATCGCGAACGATTTACATAAAACGAGGGAACAAATTATTATATCGCACACAATTTACTTAAAACAAGGGAACAAATTATTATATCGCACACAATTTACATAAAACGAGGGAACAAATTATTATATCGCACACGATTTACATAAAAGAGGGAACTAATTATTATATCGCGCACGATTTACATAAAACGAGGGAACAAATTATTATATCGCACACAATTTACATAAAACGAGGGAACAAATTATTATATCGCACACAATTTACATAAAACGAGGGAACAAATTATTATATCGCACACGATTTACATAAAAGAGGGAACTAATTATTATATCGCACACGATTTACATAAAACGAGGGAACTAATTATTATATCTCACACAATTTACATAAAACGAGGGAACAAATTATTATAATCGCACACGATTTACATAAAACAAGGGAAAAAATTATTATATCGCACACAATTTACTTAAAACAAGGGAACAAATTATTATATCGCACACGATTTACATAAAACGAGGTAACTAATTATTATATCGCACACGATTTACATAAAACAAGGGAACTAATTATTATATCGCACACGATTTACATAAAACGAGGGAAATTTTTTTTATATCGCACACAATTTACTTAAAACGAGGGAACTAATTATTATATCGCACACAATTTACATAAAACGAGGGAACTAATTATTATATCGCACACGATTTACATAAAACGAGGGAACAAATTATTATATTGCACACAATTTACATAAAACGAGGGTACTAATTATTATATCGCACACTATTTACATAAAACGAGGGAACAAATTATTATATCGCACACAATTTACATAAAACGAGGGAACTAATTATTATATCGCACACAATTTACTTAAAACGAGGGAATAAATTATTATATCGCACACAATTTACATAAAACGAGGGAACAAATTATTATATCGCACACGATTTACATAAAACGAGGGAACAAATTATTATATCGCACACGATTTACATAAAACGAGGGAACTAATTATTATATCGCACACGATTTACATAAAACTAATTATTATATCGCACACAATTTACATAAAACGAGGGAACAAATTATTATAATCGCACACGATTTACATAAAACAAGGGAAAAAATTATTATATCGCACACAATTTACTTAAAACAAGGGAACAAATTATTATATCGCACACGATTTACATAAAAGAGGGAACTAATTATTATATCGCACACAATTTACATAAAACGAGGGAACAAATTATTATATCGCACACGATTTACATAAAAGAGGGAACTAATTATTATATCGCGCACGATTTACATAAAACGAGGGAACAAATTATTATATCGCACACAATTTACATAAAACGAGGGAACAAATTATTATATCGCACACAATTTACATAAAACGAGGGAACAAAATATTATATCGCGCACGATTTACATAAAAAGAGGGAACTAATTATTATATCGCACACAATTTACATAAAACGAGGGAACAAATTATTATAATCGCACACGATTTACATAAAAGAGGGAACTAATTATTATATCGCGCACGATTTACATAAAACGAGGGAACAAATTATTATATCGCACACAATTTACATAAAACGAGGGAACAAATTATTATATTGCACACAATTTACATAAAACGAGGGAACAAATTATTATAATCGCACACGATTTACATAAAACGAGGGAACTAATTATTATATCGCACACGATTTACATAAAACGAGGGAACTAATTGTTATATCGCACACAATTTACTTAAAACCAGGGAACAAATTATTATATCGCACACGATTTACATAAAACGAGGGAACAAATTATTATATCGCGAACGATTTACATAAAACGAGGGAACAAATTATTATATCGCACACAATTTACATAAAACGAGGGAACTAATTATTATATCGCACACAATTTACATAAAACGAGGGAAAAAATTATTATATCGCACACAATTTACTTAAAATGAGGGAACGATTCAGTAATTTTTTTAGTCATGTGCAGGGCTCCGTACATTTCTGATTACTGTTTTAAATTTTCTGCAAGTGCATTTCGACACGAAGACTGAACGATGAGGTATTTCTTTCACTTGTCAAGTTTTCCTTGAGTGTTTCAGTCCACGTCGTAGTATCGCAACATTTGTCAAATCATTATCTAAACGTTGATATGTTCATATCCACTGCAAAAACATTAAGCTACTTGTAAAATGACTGCAGGTCGTGTTTAATTAATCTTTTAAAAACTAATTTCACATCACAAACTGAAAACAAAAATTATTTTCCTCTGTACAAGTCGACGTCAGACCACGAGCACCAGTTTAAAATTATTAAATAATATAGACATATATATAACCAAACTTAAAAATACTCATTCTGTACAAAGATACAAATATAATATACAATAAATGGCTGCTGGGTAATTGTCATAATAATAATTAAAATATTAAACTCTTATACACAAATATACACTTGTGTTTTTAGATTACAGAACATAAG
The DNA here is from genome assembly GCA_039654625.1 of Rhinogobio ventralis. NCBI lineage: Eukaryota > Metazoa > Chordata > Actinopteri > Cypriniformes > Gobionidae > Rhinogobio > Rhinogobio ventralis. Next base: position 2,190,299 of record CM077216.1, read on the forward strand.
ACTAACTCAAACTCGAGTTCTGATTCGTGTGTTTCTGTCTGGTTTTCCAGCACAAATATCTAAACATTCTTAAATCAAGACACATTTACTGGAGAAGCAAAATGACTGAAGATATTAAGAAAGTTTAGATATTTGTACTAAAAAACAAGACTTTTGCAAGATTTTTTGCAGCTTGAACCTGTAAATCGTTGTGTTTTTTTAATGGCTTCCTGTGAAATCTGCCTGTGTGGCCTAAAGAGTCACACTGACTATAAACAGAAGAGTAAATGCTGTCTGAACGCAAACCTTCCCCCGTCTGGCTTTGGGACAGGAGCGTCTGTGGGACGTTAGACAGACACACAGAGACAGAGAGAGCTGCTATCGTACCGGCTTCCATGCTCGTCTGTGCCAGGAAGTGGAGCCGGGGCAGGGCTGGCCGTTACACTGCTCCAAATCGGGTGGTTTGTCCAGCATGTCGCAGTTGTGCTCGTTTAACCGCTGCCCGTTTGGACGCTGACAAACCACCAGCCGCGTCCGCTGACCACCACCACATGACCGCGTGCACTACAGGACACACACACACAGAGAGAGAGAGAGAATATATGATGTTTTAATGAATAATAAAATATGATTATTATTATTATTATTATTATTAATAAAAATAAATATTTAAATAATTATTATTATTATCTTTATTATTTATATTATTATTATTATTTAATTATTAATAAAATATTTAAAATATATTATTATTATAAATATTATCATTCAAAATAATTATTTAAAATATAATTATTATTAAATATAAACAAATAGGATAATAATAATGACTAATAATTAATAAAAATAAAAATATAATTCATCACATTTATATAGCGCTTTTCTCTGCACTAAGATAATAAAAGATAATAAAATATATTTTAATAATAAAAAAATAGTATTATTTAAAATATATTATTATTATTATTATTATTATATTGTTATAATATTATCATTCACAATAATTTCAAGTTTACATGATGTTAATTTAAGCTCATCAGTGAGTCTCACCTCTCCCCAGATGCCGTAGTTCCAGTGAGGACAGGGTCCCGAGTCACATCTCTTTGATTGGTCAGGTTTGACCCTCTCGTCGCAGTGATTGGTGCTTCGGCCGTCTGTGTCCTGACAGACCACGACCCGCCGCTGGAAGCCGCCTTCACACGTGCTGGAACACTGAGAGACACATGACAATGAGCACATGCACTGAAGACTATATAATGCCAACTCAACACATTCACCCTCTAATTCTCATTAATGCAACATGAAACACAGTTGATTGTGTAATACATCTGAATGAGTCTGTACCTGTAAACGCACTGTTGATTTATAATCGCCTGTTAAACGACTCTCATCAACTCATTTTCTCACATAAATGCCAGCGGGAGATTGATGTGTGTGTTTGTGTGTGTGTGTGTGTGTGTGTAGCGCCTAATCAGAATATTTTCTGTTTGCTCTCACCGCTCCCCACGGGCCTGTCCTCCACTGGTTGTCTGCAGACGGGACGTTCCAGCTGTGATGTCCGGGGTGGCTTCCGGGGTCGTGGGGGAAGTAGGGCTGGTTGTTGGGCCAGTGGTAGGAGGATTGGCAGGGCGCGGCCGCACACTCCTGCTCAGTGCTGGGCCGCTCGTCCGGGTGGCAGAACGACTCGTCCACCTGATGGTGATGGTTCATGCACACGACGTGCCGCGTGGACCGACCTACGCCACACGACACCGAACACTGGAGAGGAGACACACAGAAAGATTTTTAAAGCATGTGAAACTGGGCCAAACGCGTTCAGTGTGTGTGTGATGTGTAGGTGAAGTGATGTGTTTGGACTCACCGGCGTCCACTCGCCCTCCCTCCACTGACCGCAGGGGCTGAAACACACAGACGAGTCTGCGGGACGCGGCAGGTGAGTGCAGGACGAGTCTTCGGCCACACCTCCCTGAGCGTCTCTACAGCTGACGTACCGCTCCCGCCGACCCTCACCGCACGACACCGAGCACTGAAACACACACACAGACGCTCAGATGATGCGCAATCATGTCTGTGTGCGTGTGAGTGTGTGAGAGAGTGTGTGAGTGTGTGTGTGTGTGTATGTGTGAGTGAGTGAGTGTGTGTGAGTGTGCTGTGTGTGTGTGTAAGTGTGTGTTACTGACAGTCGTCCCTGACCCATATCTCCACTATGTGTGTGAGAGAGAGTATGTGTGTGTGTGTGAGAGAGAGAGTATGTGTGTGTGTGAGAGAGAGAGAGCGTGTGTGTGTGTGTGTGTGTGTGAGAGAGAGAGAGTATGTGTGTGTGTGTGAGAGAGAGAGCGTGTGTGTGTGTGTGTGTGAGAGAGAGAGTATGTGTGTGTGTGTGAGAGAGAGAGTATGTGTGTGTGTGTGAGAGAGAGAGCGTGTGTGTGTGTGTGAGAGAGAGAGTGTGTGTGTGTGTGTGTGTGTGTGTGTGTGTGAGAGAGAGAGAGAGAGCGTGTGTGTGTGTGTGTGTGTGTGTGTGAGTGTGTGTGTGTGTGTGTGTGTGTTACTCAGAGTCGTCCACCCGTATCTCCACTGTGTGTGTGAGAGAGTGTGTTGTGTGTGTGTGTGAGAGAGAGTGTGTGTTGTGTGTGCGTGAGAGTGTGTTGTGTGTGTGTGTGTGTGTGAGAGAGAGTGTGTGTCAGTGTGATAGTGTGTGTGTGTGTGTATGTATGTGTGTGTGTGTATGTGTATGTGTGTGCGTATGTGTTGCTCACAGTTGTCCATGACCCGTATCTCCACTGTGTGTGTCGTTGACCCAGTTCTGCTGGTCTTGGTGTGTTAAACACTGATGCTGCGCGAGGACAAACTGACAACTCACAATCCTACACACACACACGCATATGTCAGATTCATACGTTAAAGATGATGTTGTTCATAACACACTACCAGTCAAAAGTTTGGAAAAAATAGTCCGCAGATAATTATTACTTGGTGAGCAGAAGAGAAGAGCAGAATGTTTCAAAAACATTATCAAATGGTAATTATTCCCAGCTTTGTGCCCCAGTGTGTATGGAGTGTTTGATCACCTGACTGTCTTGAGGTCTGGCGGCTGCGTTACACTCCCTGTCGTCCAGCGTCTCACCGTACGCTCCCGACACACACCTCACCGCGCGCCTCTGATAGCCCTGGCCGCAGCTGACCGTACACTGCGAAACACCGACATCACACACTCACAAACACTGAACACACACACCAGACAGAGCCAGCCGAGGTGTGTTTCTCACCGTACTCCAGCCTCCGATCTGCCAGGACGCACACTCGGGAAGCTCACAGCTGCCCACCGCCGAAGGTTTTGTGTTCGGGTCACAGCGCGCCTCACTCAGATGCTCGTCTCCCAGAATGCACAGCACCTGCCGGTGTCGGACGCCCTTCCCGCACGTCACCAGACACTGAAGAAAGCCACAGTTACTGATTATTTTAAGCATTTTAAGTAAGTAACGTTTCAATTTATTTTTTTATTTTTTTTAAATGCATAGGATTCAGAATGATTCAGTTCAGTTTCTACACTGAAGTGTACACTATATTGCCAGAAGTATTGGGACCCCCTCCAAATCCCTGAGTTCAGGTGTTCAATCACTTCATGGCCACAAGTGTATAAATCAAGCACTAGGCATGCAGACGCTTCTACAAACATTTGTGAAAGAATGGGTCGCTCTCAGGAGCTCAGTGAACTCAAGCGTGGTACCGTGATAGGTTGCCACCTGTGCAATAAGTCCATTCCTGACATTTCCTCACTACTAAATATTCCACACTCAACTGTTAGTGGGATTATAACAAAGTGGAAGAAATTGGGAACAACAGCAACTCATAAAATCCATGTAAAATCACAGAGCGGGGTCAGCACATGCTGAGGGTCACAGTGCGCAGAAGTCGTCAACTTTCTGCAGAGTCAATAGCTACAGACCTCCAAACTTCTGTGGCCTTCAGATGAGCTCAAGAACAGTGTGTAGAGAGCTTCATGGAATGGGTTTCCATGGCCGAGCAGCTCATCCAAGCCTTACATCACCAAGAGCAATGTAAAGGATAGTTTCAGTGAAAGGAACTCTTAATGCTTCAGCATACCAAGACATTTTGGACAATTTCATGCTCCCAACTTTGTGGGAATAGTTTGGGGACGGCCCCTTCCTGTCCCAACATGACTGCGCTCCAGTGCACAAAGCGTCGGTCCATAAAGACATGGATGAGCGAGTTTGGTGTGGAGGAACTTGACTGGCCTGCACAGAGTCCTGACCTCATCCCGATAGAACACCTTTGGGATGAATTAGAGCGGAGACTGCGAGCCAGGCCTTCTCGTCCAACATCAGTGCCTGACCTCACAAATGCGCTTCTAGAAGAATGGTAAAAAATTCCCATAAACACACTCCTAAACCTTGTGGAAAGCCTTCCCAGAAGAGTTGAAGCTGTTATAGCTGCAAAGGGTGGGACAACTCCATATTAAACCCTACGGATTAAGAACGGGATGGCATTAAAGTTCATGTGCATGTAAAGGCAGGCGTCACAAAACTTTTGGCAATATAGTGTATATGTGTATATGAAGATTCAATGCATGTATAGGATTTTATAAGAGTTTTTGATTATTTTAATTATTGATTATTTGAAGTATATTGTAAGATATGATTACAATACAAAAAAATTTTTTTTGCAAATGAAGAATGATTCAGTTCAGTTTGATACAGTTTGATGAATGAATTTATAGGATTGTTTAATGTCTTGAGTTCGTTTTATTATTATTGATTATGTTAAAGTCATTCTTATTTTTTATGGAATACTGCAGTATTTATTCTAAATGATTTATCGGTGTACATCATTATTGTTTTAAATTCATGTTCCTGGTAATCTTGAGTCAGAATATCTTCCCCTCCCTCTCTCTTTCTTGTCTTCTCTGATGACAAGGGCGGGGCAACCTGTCACTCACATGAGATCCACCAATAGCAAACCACAACCATCCAATCAGTTCCCCACAGACAAAATCAAGCCCCGCCCTACATTTGTTCTTGTTTGAGAAGCAGTTTCACTCGGATATGGCACAATAGGGAAGAAATGACTAGCACATCTTCTGCTTCAGGCTGACTTTAAAAGTGTGGTATGATATAATGAGTTTTTGGCATCAGTACCTCGCTCCATTGGCTGGCACTCCAGTCGGGACAGGGCACGTCACTGCAGGGTTCGCTCAGGACTCTCTGCTGCTCGTCACACTCTCGCTCCACCAGCCTGCGGCCCAGATTGTTCATACAGAACGCCTGTCGTGTTCGAACACCACGTCCACAGCTCTTCGAGCACTGTCACAACACAGAGAAACAGCTTGAAAAATCACATGCAAATCTACAGATCCTTGTGTTAAAATACATTTGTTTCAAATGTCAAATTGATATACCAAAAACACTTGATGTAAATATCCTCTGCCCGTGTTTCTCACACTTTTGCAACAGTTAGTAATTGAGATCACAAAAACTAACAACCAAAAACATAATCTCACAGCTTTTTTTGGACCGTGAAACTTTCCTTGGGTGATTCAGAAGACAAGTTTTCAATTTTGAGTCTTAAATTTCATTAGTTCTCATGCATTTCATATTTTAGTCTTTGACAAGCTACAATGAAGGTTTTCTGTTGTTTTTCTGAGTGTTAATTCAATTGCATGGAAACAAATGGTGGGTCAATTTGACCCCAACAAAAAAGTTGCAACAAAATGTGTACAACCTTTCCAAAACACATTTATGTGTCGAAACATTGCATGCACATTCATGGCCTAAAAGAGAAATCACCGAATTTCAAGAAGAAATAAATAGATGTTTGAAAATTGTTCCCGAAACACAATTGGAGGGTCTAGCGCTGTTTTTATATCAGTATTAAAGTGCCCTATTATGCTTTTTTGGATATGACCTTTCATTTAGTGTGTAATAGTGCTGTTTGTGAATCTAAAAGGTCTGCAAAGTTTCAAATATCAAAGTGCAGATAAATTGAGTTTTTGTCTCTCAAAAGAAAGAAGCGATTCTGAATTGAACGAGTCGTCAGTAATTCAGTCTCACTTCCTGCTGAACCTGCATAGGTTTGTAACTAATTTGCATAATGTCCGCCTCTGGTCTTGATTGGCTGAACAGCATCTGCTTTGCCCCGCCTTCAAACACCGTAGTTGTCGCTGAGACTGGAAGAGTTTGGTTGGTGTTGTTCATGTGGAGAAGACGCTGTTTTCTGCTGCCAAAGCAAATCCACTTTGATGAGATTGATATGGTAAAACCCACGCCATCGTTACTGTTCGTATCACTGTGTGTCAAGAGCTGAGATTCAGATATGATCATGAGCATTTGATTTCTGACCAATCACAACAGACTTGGTCATCTGACCAATCAGAGCAGGCTCTCAGAAAGGCGGGGTTTAGAGAGACTGAATCCTTGATCGAAGCATTTCAGGCACAGTGAGAAAAGTGCTGATGCTGCAGTGGATATTATGAGAGAATTAAAGTGTTTTTTGACCTTGAATGCATGCAAACATATTGTAGGAAACTCCTAAATAAAATTAGCAACCTTTGAAAACTTTGAGCATAATATGGGCACTTCAATAAGTGAGGATATGAGCTGTAGTGTGTGTCACCTGAGACCAGGAGCTGTACTGCCAGCTTTTGAGAAGACAGTTGCCATGACAGGCCTCTCGCGTCTGCGGTTTGGGCAGGTCTGCACAGGCGCGGCTCTCCACGCGTTCACTCAGTCTCTTGCTTTGGCTGTAGCGCATGCACACCACATCCAGCGTCCGGTAACCCGGACCGCACTTACTGGAGCAGTCGCTCCGGCCCGCCACGTGCCACCTGAGGAGCACAGAGTTTGGTCTTCAGTTGTGTTCACATTTTTAGCCAAGAAACTTCGAGGAAACTTAATTGCATTGTCTTCCAAAAAATTGTCTGAAATATTTGCATCTGTACCATAAATCAATTCAATTTGGCAGCAAATGTAATTCTATTTCCTTTATCTATTGCCTAAAATGTAAACACAGCAGAATAGACATTTAAAATGAGCAGTGTTTTTCAGTGCATTTCAGTGTTTGCAGAATGTTTTTCTGTTGATGCATCACTAGAATAAGACACAGGAGCTGTTTGTGTGCATGTACCTGAGTTCACAGTCGCTATTGCAAGGCTCTGTCGCACCTCTGGGTCGAGGTAGATACTCACACCTCTGCTCCGAAACCACCAGGTGATCGCTCTTACGAACACACGCGGCTTTCCGTCGCCGTTCACCTGCAGATGAACACACACACACGTGAAGCGTAAGTGACATGAGATGAGAAACATCAGCGAGCAATGAGAAAGAGATGAGAAACATCAGCGAGCGATGAGAAAGAGATGAGAAACACCAGAGAGAGATGAGAAAGAGATGAGAAACACCAGAGAGTGATGAGAAAGAGATGAGAAACACCAGAGATTGATGAGAAAGAGATGAGAAACACCAAAGAGCGATGAGACAGAGATGAGAAACACCAGAGTGAGATGAGAAAGAGATGAGAAACATCAGAGAGAGATGAGAAAGAGATGAGAAACACCAGAGAGCGATGAGAAAGAGATGAGAAACACCAGAGTGAGATGAGAAAGAGATGAGAAACATCAGAGAGTGATGAGAAAGAGATGAGAAACACCAGAGAGCGATGAGAAAGAGATGAGAAACACCAGAGTGTGATGAGAAAGAGATGAGAAACATCAGAGAGAGATGAGAAAGAGATGAGAAACACCAGAGAGTGATGAGAAAGAGATGAGAAACATCAGAGAGTGATGAGAAAGAGATGAGAAACACCAGAGAGCGATGAGAAAGAGATGAGAAACACCAGAGAGAGATGAGAAAGAGATGAGAAACATCAGAGAGCGATGAGAAAGAGATGAGAAACACCAGAGAGCGATGAGAAAGAGATGAGAAACACCAGAGAGCGATGAGAAAGAGATAAGAAACACCAGAGTGAGATGAGAAAGAGATGAGAAACATCAGAGAGAGATGAGAAAGAGATGAGAAACACCAGAGAGCGATGAGAAAGAGATGAGAAACACCAGAGTGAGATGAGAAAGAGATGAGAAACATCAGAGAGTGATGAGAAAGAGATGAGAAACACCAGAGAGCGATGAGAAAGAGATGAGAAACACCAGAGTGAGATGAGAAAGAGATGAGAAACATCAGAGAGAGATGAGAAAGAGATGAGAAACACCAGAGAGCGATGAGAAAGAGATGAGAAACACCAGAGAGCGATGAGAAAGAGATGAGAAACACCAGAGTGAGATGAGAAAGAGATGAGAAACACCAGAGAGTGATGAGAAAGAGATGAGAAACATCAGAGAGAGATGAGAAAGAGATGAGAAACACCAGAGAGTGATGAGAAAGAGATGAGAAACACCAGAGAGTGATGAGAAAGAGATGAGAAACACCAGAGACTGATGAGAAAGAGATGAGAAACACCAGAGAGTGATGAGAAAGAGATGAGAAACACCAGAGAGTGATGAGAAAGAGATGAGAAACACCAGAGAGCGATGAGAAAGAGATGAGAAACACCAGAGAGCGATGAGAAAGAGATGAGAAACACCAGAGAGTGATGAGAAAGAGATGAGAAACACCAGAGAGAGATGAGAAAGAGATGAGAAACACCAGAGAGTGATGAGAAAGAGATGAGAAACACCAGAGACTGATGAAAAAGAGATGAGAAACACCAGAGAGTGATGAGAAAGAGATGAGAAACACCAGAGAGTGATGAGAAAGAGATGAGAAACACCAGAGAGCGATGAGAAAGAGATGAGAAACACCAGAGAGCGATGAGAAAGAGATGAGAAACATCAGAGAGCGATGAGAAAGAGATGAGAAACACCAGAGACTGATGAGAAAGAGATGAGAAACACCAGAGAGTGATGAGAAAGAGATGAGAAACACCAGAGAGCGATGAGAAACACCAGAGAGTGATGAGAACAAAATGAGAAAAACCAGAGAGTGATGAGAAAGAGATGAGAAACACCAGAGATTGATGAGAAAGAGATGAGAAACACCAGAGAGTGATGAGAAAGAGATGAGAAACACCAGAGAGAGATGAGAAAGAGATGAGAAACACCAGAGAGCGATGAGAAAGAGATGACAAACACCAAAGAGTGATGAGAAAGAGATGAGAAACACCAGAGAGTGATGAGAAAGAGATGAGAAACACCAGAGAGTGATGAGAAAGAGATGAGAAACATCAGAGAGAGATGAGAAACAGATGAGAAACACCAGAGAGTGATGAGAAAGAGATGAGAAACACCAGAGAGTGATGAGAAAGAGATGAGAAACACCAGAGACTGATGAGAAAGAGATGAGAAACATCAGAGAGCGATGAGAAAGAGATGAGAAACACCAGAGAGTGATGAGAAAGAGATGAGAAACACCAGAGAGCAATGAGAAAGAGATGAGAAACGCCAGAGAGTGATGAGAAAGAGATGAAAAACACCAGAGACTGATGAGAAAGAGATGAAAAACACCAGAGAGTGATGAGAAAGAGATGAGAAACACCAGAGAGCGATGAGAAAGAGATGAGAAACATCAGAGTGAGATGAGAAAGAGATGAGAAACACCAGAGAGTGATGAGAAAGAGATGAGAAACACCAGAGAGTGATGAGAAAGAGATGAAAAACACCAGAGACTGATGAGAAAGAGATGAAAAACACCAGAGAGTGATGAGAAAGAGATGAGAAACACCAGAGAGCGATGAGAAAGAGATGAGAAACATCAGAGTGAGATGAGAAAGAGATGAGAAACACCAGAGAGTGATGAGAAAGAGATGAGAAACGCCAGAGAGTGATGAGAAAGAGATGAAAAACACCAGAGACTGATGAGAAAGAGATGAAAAACACCAGAGAGTGATGAGAAAGAGATGAGAAACACCAGAGAGCGATGAGAAAGAGATGAGAAACATCAGAGAGTGATGAGAAAGAGATGAGAAACACCAGAGAGTGATGAGAAAGAGATGAGAAACACCAGAGAGCAATGAGAAAGAGATGAGAAACGCCAGAGAGTGATGAGAAAGAGATGAAAAACACCAGAGACTGATGAGAAAGAGATGAAAAACACCAGAGAGTGATGAGAAAGAGATGAGAAACACCAGAGAGCGATGAGAAAGAGATGAGAAACATCAGAGTGAGATGAGAAAGAGATGAGAAACACCAGAGAGAGATGAGAAAGAGATGAGAAACACCAGAGAGAGATGAGAAAGAGATGAGAAACACCAGAGAGTGATGAGAAAGAGATGAGAAACACCAGAGAGCGATGAGAAAGAGATGAGAAACATCAGAGAGCGATAAGAAAGAGATGAGAAACATCAGAGAGTGATGAGAAAGAGATGAGAAACACCAGAGAGCGATGAGAAAGAGATGAGAAACACCAGAGACTGATGAGAAAGAGATGAGAAACATCAGAGAGAGATGAGAAAGAGATGAGAAACACCAGAGAGCGATGAGAAAGAGATGAGAAACACCAGAGAGTGATGAGAAAGAGATGAGAAACACCAGAGAGTGATTAGGTGTTTGAGGGCAGAAAACCAAAAATGGGTGCATGCAAAAGACCCAAAAAGAAAGCAGAACCTTGACACATGCGGCTGCACTCCTGCCACGGGCCTGACGGATCCCAGACAAACTGCTCCTGCTGCTCCTCGATGGGAATACTGAAGGAATATCTGACGTCAGGATTATACAGGTTTCCCACGCACAGAACCTGAGACGACAGGAAGTTCACAAAGCCTGTAAATCAGTGGTATAAAAGGCCCAGATATACTTCAAGCGATATTGAAAATAAATATTAAATACTAATACTGACATTAAAATGAAAACTGAAAATCTAAAAATAAAAGCTAACTCAAAATATTAAGACTCGCCTGCAGCACAAGCTCCTCCTCGATCCGTTGCGTGCAGTTGATCCGTTCCACTGTAGTGTTGGATCCGCTGTACTCAATCTCTGCTCCCTTAAAGGTGATTTCCCTTTTAAACATGGACACTACAAAGTTCCCGTTCAGGAAGAAGTTGGACTGACTGTCAGACAGAGCTGCAGATCAGAGGACGAGAAAGATCAGAACTGGACAGATCAGATGTCATTGGTTTCCTGATTTATGTTTTTTCTAAATTGGTTAGTATGCGCATTCTTCACTGAAGTACCATGCAAATATCATGGCATGTGAATATCGAAATCTTTCAGAATATATAGCATGTATCAGAGGACCATGGTATTATCATCTGATACAATCACTGTTACACTAGGCTAATCTGGCATGATAATATATGTACTGAACTCACCGAGGTAGTTATCATCTTCTGGTAATCCTGAGTAGCTGACCTGCTTTATATCTATGTTGGTTGCACCAGCAGGAATCCGAACCACAACGTTATAACCTAAAACACCAAAGAGTGATGAAAACAAGATGAGAAACACCAGAGAGTGATGAGAAAGAGATGAGAAACATCAGAGAGTGATGAAAACAAGATGAGAAACACCAGAGAGCGATGAGAAAGAGATGAGAAACACCAGAGAGCGATGAGAAAGAGATGAGAAACACCAGAGAGTGATGAGAAAGAGATGAGAAACACCAGAGAGTGATGAGAAAGAGATGAGAAACACCAGAGAGTGATGAGAAAGAGATGAGAAACACCAGAGAGTGATGAGAAAGAGATGAGAAACATCAGAGAGAGATGAGAAAGAGATGAGAAACACCAGAGAGTGATGAGAAAGAGATGAGAAACACCAGAGAGTGATGAGAACAAGATGAGAAACACCAGAGAGTGATGAGAAAGAGATGAGAAACACCAGAGAGCGATGAGAGAGATGAGAAACATCAGAGAGAGATGAGAAAGAGATGAGAAACACCAGAGAGTGATGAGAAAGAGATGAGAAACACCAGAGAGTGATGAGAAAGAGATGAGAAACACCAGAGAGAGATGAGAAAGAGATGAGAAACACCAGAGAGAGATGAGAAAGAGATGAGAAACACCAGAGAGTGATGAGAAAGAGATGAGAAACACCAGAGAGTGATGAGAAAGAGATGAGAAACACCAGAGAGTGATGAGAAAGAGATGAGAAACATCCGAGAGCGATGAGAAAGAGATGAGAAACATCAGAGAGTGATGAGAAAGAGATGAGAAACACCAGAGAGTGATGAGAAAGAGATGAGAAACACCAGAGAGAGATGAGAAAGAGATGAGAAACACCAGAGAGAGATGAGAAAGAGATGAGAAACACCAGAGAGAGATGAGAAAGAGATGAGAAACACCAGAGTGAGATGAGAAAGAGATGAGAAACATCAGAGAGCGATGAGAAAGAGATGAGAAACACCAGAGAGTGATGAGAAAGAGATGAGAAACACCAGAGAGCGATGAGAGAGATGAGAAACATCAGAGAGAGATGAGAAAGAGATGAGAAACACCAGAGAGTGATGAGAAAGAGATGAGAAACACCAGAGAGTGATGAGAAAGAGATGAGAAACACCAGAGAGAGATGAGAAAGAGATGAGAAACACCAGAGAGAGATGAGAAAGAGATGAGAAACACCAGAGAGTGATGAGAAAGAGATGAGAAACACCAGAGAGTGATGAGAAAGAGATGAGAAACACCAGAGAGAGATGAGAAAGAGATGAGAAACACCAGAGAGAGATGAGAAAGAGATGAGAAACACCAGAGAGAGATGAGAAAGAGATGAGAAACACCAGAGAGTGATGAGAAAGAGATGAGAAACACCAGAGAGTGATGAGAAAGAGATGAGAAACACCAGAGAGTGATGAGAAAGAGATGAGAAACATCCGAGAGCGATGAGAAAGAGATGAGAAACATCAGAGAGTGATGAGAAAGAGATGAGAAACACCAGAGAGTGATGAGAAAGAGATGAGAAACACCAGAGAGAGATGAGAAAGAGATGAGAAACACCAGAGTGAGATGAGAAAGAGATGAGAAACATCAGAGAGCGATGAGAAAGAGATGAGAAACATCAGAGAGTGATGAGAAAGAGATGAGAAACACCAGAGAGAGATGAGAAAGAGATGAGAAACACCAGAGAGTGATTAGAAAGAGATGAGAAACACCAGAGAGAGATGAGAAAGAGATGAGAAACATCAGAGAGCGATGAGAAAGAGATGAGAAACATCAGAGAGTGATGAGAAAGAGATGAGAAACACCAGAGAGTGATGAGAAAGAGATGAGAAACATCAGAGAGAGATGAGAAAGAGATGAGAAACACCAGAGAGCGATGAGAAAGAGATGAGAAACACCAGAGAGTGATGAGAAAGAGATGAGAAACATCAGAGAGAGATGAGAAAGAGATGAGAAACACCAGAGAGTGATGAGAAAGAGATGAGAAACACCTGACACGTAAATCTCACCGTATTGTGCATTGTTGAAGGTTCCAGCGAGGGTCTTACATGACGAGTTGTCTCCTCCACACACACCACACTTATCATTTCTTGCCTTTGAATTCAAAACGTGGTCACAGCCTGCTTGCTAAGAGACACACACATACACACACACAATCAAGATTGTCAGTTCCCATTTGCATCACACAAATGTACTATATGCACATGCCATAGATTTAACAATCTTATTTTAGACATACAGTGGTAACGTGATGGTTTTTTGATAAATGCCATAGTTGTACCATGTTATTCTTTGAATTACCTTATAAATATATTATGGTATATTAATAGAGTAATCATGCAGCACCATGGTAAATATAAAAATACCGCAGTATTAGCTTTTTTAGAGGTTGTTTCATACCCGGCAGAGGCCTTGTACACAGATATCATACGTGTCTGGTCCACACAGGGTTCCGTCGACGACTCGATCCCTCAGCTGATAGTACGCCATCGTCCCCGTGACACGACAGAAGAGTTTACAGCGATCTTTCATCACAACTGAGAAACAAGAGAGATGAAACCACTGTGATATTTTAGTATTATTTTGCAGTTTCTGTACATTACCAATAAGTTTCAAATAGATGAGAAACACCAAACAGTAATAAGAAAGAAATGAGAAACACCAGAGAGTGATGAGAAAGAGATGAGAAACACCAGAGAGTGATGAGAAAGAGATGAGAAACACCAGAGAGTGATGAGAAAGAGATGAGAAACACCAGAGAGTGATGAGAAAGAGATGAGAAACACCAGAGAGCGATGAGAAACATCAGAGAGTGATGAGAAAGAGATGAGAAACACCAGAGAGTGATGAGAAAGAGATGAGAAACACCAGAGAGAGATGAGAAACACCAGAGAGTGATGAGAAAGAGATGAGAAACACCAGAGAGCGATGAGAAACATCAGAGAGTGATGAGAAAGAGATGAGAAACATCAGAGAGTGATGAGAAAGAGATGAGAAACACCAGAGAGTGATGAGAAAGAGATGAGAAACATCAGAGAGAGATGAGAAAGAGATGAGAAACACCAGAGAGTGATGAGAAAGAGATGAGAAACACCAGAGACTGATGAGAAAGAGATGAGAAACACCAGAGAGCGATGAGAGAGATGAGAAACACCAGAGAGTGATGAGAAAGAGATGAGAAACACCAGAGAGCGATGAGAGAGATGAGAAACACCAGAGAGCGATGAGAGAGATGAGAAACACCAGAGAGTGATGAGAAAGAGATGAGAAACACCAGAGACTGATGAGAAAGAGATGAGAAACACCAGAGAGCGATGAGAGAGATGAGAAACACCAGAGAGTGATGAGAAAGAGATGAGAAACACCAGAGAGTGATGAGAAAGAGATGAGAAACATCAGAGAGTGATGAGAAAGAGATGAGAAACACCAGAGAGAGATGAGAAAGAGATGAGAAACACCAGAGAGTGATGAGAAAGAGATGAGAAACACCAGAGACTGATGAGAAAGAGATGAGAAACACCAGAGAGCGATGAGAGAGATGAGAAACATCAGAGAGTGATGAGAAAGAGATGAGAAACACCAGAGAGTGATGAGAAAGAGATGAAAAACACCAGAAAGCGATGAGAAAGAGATGAGAAACACCAGAGAGTGATAAGAAAGAGATGAGAAACACCAGAGAGCGATGAGAAAGAGATGAGAAACATCAGAGAGTGATGAGAAAGAGATGAGAAACACCAAAGAGTGATGAGAAAGAGATGAGAAACACCAGAGAGTGATGAGAAAGAGATGAGAAACACCAGAGAGCGATGAGAAAGAGATGAGAAACATCAGAGAGAGATGAGAAAGAGATGAGAAACACCAGAGAGTGATGAGAAAGAGATGAGAAACACCAGAGACTGATGAGAAAGAGATGAGAAACACCAGAGAGTGATGAGAAAGAGATGAGAAACACCAGAGAGTGATGAGAAAGAGATGAGAAACACCAGAGAGCGATGAGAAAGAGATGAGAAACACCAGAGAGCGATGAGAAAGAGATGAGAAACACCAGAGAGAGATGAGAAAGTGATGAGAAACACCAGAGAGAGATGAGAAACACCAGAGAGAGATGAGAAACACCAGAGAGAGATGAGAAACACCAGAGAGAGATGAGAAACACCAGAGAGAGATGAGAAAGAGATGAGAAACACCAGAGAGCGATGAGAAAGAGATGAGAAACATCAGAGAGTGATGAGAAAGAGATGAGAAACACCAGAGAGTGATGAGAAAGAGATGAGAAACACCAGAGAGCGATGAGAAACACCAGAGAGTGATGAGAAAGAGATGAGAAACACCAGAGAGTGATGAGAAAGAGATGAGAAACACCAGAGAGTGATGAGAAAGAGATGAGAAACACCAGAGAGTGATGAGAAAGAGATGAGAAACACCAGAGAGTGATGAGAAAGAGATGAGAAACACCAGAGAGTGATGAGAAAGAGATGAGAAACACCAGAGAGCGATGAGAAAGAGATGAGAAACATCAGAGAGAGATGAGAAAGAGATGAGAAACACCAGAGAGTGATGAGAAAGAGATGAGAAACACCAGAGACTGATGAGAAAGAGATGAGAAACACCAGAGAGTGATGAGAAAGAGATGAGAAACACCAGAGAGTGATGAGAAAGAGATGAGAAACACCAGAGAGCGATGAGAAAGAGATGAGAAACACCAGAGAGCGATGAGAAAGAGATGAGAAACACCAGAGAGAGATGAGAAAGTGATGAGAAACACCAGAGAGAGATGAGAAAGTGATGAGAAACACCAGAGAGAGATGAGAAACACCAGAGAGAGATGAGAAACACCAGAGAGAGATGAGAAAGAGATGAGAAACACCAGAGAGCGATGAGAAAGAGATGAGAAACATCAGAGAGTGATGAGAAAGAGATGAGAAACACCAGAGAGTGATGAGAAAGAGATGAGAAACACCAGAGAGCGATGAGAAACACCAGAGAGTGATGAGAAAGAGATGAGAAACACCAGAGACTGATGAGAAAGAGATGAGAAACACCAGAGAGTGATGAGAAAGAGATGAGAAACACCAGAGAGTGATGAGAAAGAGATGAGAAACACCAGAGACTGATGAGAAAGAGATGAGAAACACCAGAGAGTGATGAGAAAGAGATGAGAAACACCAGAGAGTGATGAGAAAGAGATGAGAAACACCAGAGAGCGATGAGAAACACCAGAGAGTGATGAGAAAGAGATGAGAAACACCAGAGACTGATGAGAAAGAGATGAGAAACACCAGAGAGTGATGAGAAAGAGATGAGAAACACCAGAGACTGATGAGAAAGAGATGAGAAACACCAGAGAGTGATGAGAAAGAGATGAGAAACACCAGAGAGTGATGAGAAAGAGATGAGAAACACCAGAGAGTGATGAGAAAGAGATGAGAAACACCAGAGAGCGATGAGAAACACCAGAGAGTGATGAGAAAGAGATGAGAAACACCAGAGACTGATGAGAAAGAGATGAGAAACACCAGAGAGTGATGAGAAAGAGATGAGAAACACCAGAGAGTGATGAGAAAGAGATGAGAAACACCAGAGAGTGATGAGAAAGAGATGAGAAACACCAGAGAGTGATGAGAAAGAGATGAGAAACACCAGAGAGTGATGAGAAAGAGATGAGAAACACCAGAGACTGATGAGAAAGAGATGAGAAACACCAGAGAGTGATGAGAAAGAGATGAGAAACACCAGAGAGTGATGAGAAAGAGATGAGAAACACCAGAGACTGATGAGAAAGAGATGAGAAACACCAGAGAGCGATGAGAAAGAGATGAGAAACACCAGAGAGAGATGAGAAAGTGATGAGAAACACCAGAGAGAGATGAGAAAGTGATGAGAAACACCAGAGAGAGATGAGAAACACCAGAGAGAGATGAGAAACACCAGAGAGTGATGAGAAAGAGATGAGAAACACCAGAGAGCGATGAGAAACACCAGAGAGTGATGAGAAAGAGATGAGAAACACCAGAGAGAGATGAGAAAGAGATGAGAAACACCAGAGAGAGATGAGAAAGTGATGAGAAACACCAGAGAGTGATGAGAAAGAGATGAGAAACACCAGAGATTGATGAGAAAGAGATGAGAAACACCAGAGAGAGATGAGAAAGAGATGAGAAACACCAGAGAGAGATGAGAAAGTGATGAGAAACACCAGAGAGTGATGAGAAAGAGATGAGAAACACCAGAGAGAGATGAGAAAGAGATGAGAAACATCAGAGAGAGATGAGAAAGAGATGAGAAACACCAGAGAGTGATGAGAAAGAGATGAGAAACACCAGAGAGAGATGAGAAACACCAGAGAGAGATGAGAAACACCAGAGAGTGATGAGAAAGAGATGAGAAACACCAGAGAGAGATGAGAAACACCAGAGAGAGATGAGAAACACCAGAGAGTGATGAGAAAGAGATGAGAAACACCAGAGAGCGATGAGAGAGATGAGAAACACCAGAGAGCGATGAGAAAGAGATGAGAAACATCAGAGAGAGATGAGAAACACCAGAGAGAGATGAGAAACATCAGAGAGAGATGAGAAACACCAGAGAGAGATGAGAAACACCAGAGAGAGATGAGATACACCAGCACTTGACTTCATCACTTTGGCAAAACTGCAGCACTTGAAAACAGTTCAGCTACTGTCTCAGCTCTGGAACATATTGTAAAGTCAGTATCTTTAGGTTACTAACTCTCTGCCCTCCAAAAACATGTCAGAGCAGCAGAGAGTGTTTCTGATTGGCTGATGAAGTGCGGCCCTTTTGTTCTGAAGTGTTTTTCTTTGACAGAGACCAATGTGATATCTGTCAGAGAGTAACTGTACAGCATTCACTTCAGATAAAAGCATCTGCCAAATGCATGAATGCGGTCAGGACATTGAATGTGTGCTATTCAACAGTGTTTGACGAGCTCAGCAGATTTGTATTGTGAAGCGCCGCTGTAAGGCTCCTCCATCAGTCCTGAGGCCCGTCTGCGGGTGTGTCTGTCTGCCTGAATAAAACGATTAGAATAATAGCTGCAGGTTTGATCTGACACTCATCTCTGAAAGCAGGACCAGCTGTGTGTGTGCGTTTGTGTGTGTGTGTTCTGACAGGTCAGAGGTCAAATGCACTCACTGCCGCTGTACTTCGGCACCCAGCGGACGGTGGGCGGCAGTCCATTGATGTTGAAGTGCTTCCCGTCGAACTGCGCGCACTGCTCTTCCCTGAAATCCCTCCGGCCGCGGGGACACGGATCCGTGTTACACGAGCGGAACTTCATTCTGCGGCCGACACAAAAACGCCCTCCGTTCCTCGGCCTGAGAACCATAAAGAGTTGGGGTGTTACAACCTGAAATAATGTGCATGTATGTGTGTGTGTAAGAAAGTGTGTGTAAGAAAGTGTATGAGTGTGTTTGTCTGTGTGAGACTGTGTGTGTGTGTCTGTGTGAGACTGTGTGTGTGTGTGTAAAGGAGAGAGAGAGTGAGTGTGTGCGTGTGAGTGAGTGTGTGTATGAATGTGTGAGTGTGTGTGTGCGAGTTTGTGTGTGCGAGTGGGTGTGAGGGAGTGTGTGTGTACGCGAGTGAGTGTATGAGTGTGTTTGTAAGTGTTGAGACTGTGTGCGTGTGTGTGAGAGAGAGTGTGTGTGTGAGTGTGTGTGTGTGTGTGTTTGAGTGTGTGTGCGAGTGTGTGTGTGTGTGTTTGTGTGCGTGTGCGTGTGTGTGTGTGCTCACTCAGGTTTATTGCAGTCTCTGATTGTGCTGCGTGTCCCTCCTCCACAGGTTCTGGAACACATACTGTACGGCCCCCAGGGGCCCCACTCACCATGAACCGGCTTCATGTCTATCTCTTTATTCACACACATGCCATGCCTGCAGTGCTGCAAACAAACACACACACACACACACACAATATCAGAAAGTGACTCTCTGTGGAACTGAAGCTCTGTCAGATCTACAGTCAGTGAATCTGAACGCTGATGAGCGAAACGCTGCAGAACTGAAGGATGGAGTATCTGACAGCACAAGCCCTCGTGACTCG
>CM077216.1:2214710-2269710 GCA_039654625.1 Rhinogobio ventralis
ATGGATGGATGGATGGACGGATGGACAGACTGAACGATGGATGGATGGATGGATGGATGGATGGATGGACGGATGGACAGACTGAACGATGGATGGACAGACTGAACGATGGATGAATGGATGGATGGACAGACTGAACGATGGATGGATGGATGGATGAATGGATGGATGGACAGACTGAACGATGGATGGATGGATGGATGGATGGACGGATGGACAGACTGAACAATGGATGGATGGATGGATGGATGGATGGATGGATGGACAGACTAAACGATGGATGGATGGATGGATGGATGGATGGTTGGATGGACAGACTGAACGATGGATGGATGGATGGATGATGGATGGATGAATAGACTGAACGATGGATGGATGGATGGATGGACAGACTGAACGATGGATGGATGGATGGATGGATGGACAGACTGAACAATGGATGGATGATGGATGGATGGACAGACTGAACGATGAATGGATGGATGGATGGATGGATGGACAGACTGAACGATGGATGAATAGATGGATGGATAGACAGACTGAACAATGGATGGATGGATGGATGGATGGATGGACAGACTGAATGATGGATGGATGTATAGACAGATGGATGGATGAGAGAACGATGGATGGATGAGAGAATGATGGATAGAAAGATCGATTGATGGATGGATAGAATGATTGATGGTTGGAAAGAACGATGGCTGGATGGATGGAACAATGGATGGATGGATGGATGGAGAGAATGATGATAGAAGGATTGATGGATGATAGAACGATTGATGGATGGAGAGAACGATGGATAGAATGATTGATGGATGGAACGATGGATAGTACGATGGATGGATGGATGGATGGAATGGTGGATGGATGGATGGATAGTACGATGGATGATGGATGAACAGAACAATGGATGGTTGGATGGATAGACAGATGGATGGATGGAGAGAATGATGGATAGAATGATTGATGGATGATAGAATGATGGATGGATAGAAAGATTGATGGATGGATGGAATGATGGATGGATGGATGGATGGATAGTACGATGGATGAATGGAATGGTGGATGGATGGATGGATGGATGATAGTATGATGGATGAATGGAATGGTGGATGGATGGATGGATGGATAGTACAATGGATGAATGGAATGGAAGATGGATGGATGGATGGATGTATAGATGGATGGATAGTATGATGGATGAATGGAATGGTGGATGGATGGATGGATGGATGGATAGTACGATGGATGAATGGAATGGAAGATGGATGGATGGATGGATAGAAATACCATGCATCGGAAACTTGCAAACACCTCTAGATTTCATGTCAAGCCTTTTTGAAATGTGTCAGTAATTTCTCAGTGTCGCCACAAGAGGCGCTATAGCGTCATTAGTCTTCTATGGTCAGTTTTCTGTTTCACGGCAACTATTGCCACGGCAGAACAACAGTTTGAAGCGAAGCTTTCTAAGCAAGTTAGTAAACGAACAAATGAGACAAAACAGCACATGATGTCTGCTGTACAATCCCTCACTGTTGATAAATGACATGTAAAATGTGACATGTGAACTGAACAGCTGATCTGCTGAAGTAAATCCCTTTAGATCTTAATGACAGACTTCCGTGCCTACAACAAACCCACAGAACAGGAGGTGCACACACACACACACAGTCAGCGATCCAACAACGCTTGGGCAAAAACACACTTTTATCCTCAAAACACACAGATGTCACACCACAAACCACATGTCATCTTCAGAAGGTTTCCTTGGAGAATCCTTCAAAATATGACAACAACAACTACCTTTCATATCTGCTTCTTTAGTTTCTAATAAACATAATAAATCTGTCTTTCTGAAGCACATGTAGAGCCAAACCAGGCATTAGCTTTCACTACAACACAACCTGTTCTTAATCGACTTGCCTGGTTAAATAAATGTGAAACAAAATACGTGAGCCGTTCGACAAGAACCAATCAGCCTGAACGCACCTTTACCTCGATTACTTGGCAACCACGACAACAGCTCATTGGTGAAAATCAGATCCTGCACCGCCGTTACTGGACGTCTCGCTGGAAACACGTGCAGATTAGTCGGAGAAGTGACAAGTGATCCACACGGAGGAGGAACGATCCCGGGAAACGAGCTGCCAGGAACACCAGCCAACCCCAAGAGCCGTGGCCAACAAATTCTCCAACGCCAGACGTTTACAAGACTTCAGTCTCTTTCTCTAACTGCCTGAGACGAGGACAGGTTGAAGGTTCGGCTGAGCCGAGGCCGCTTAGATACACAATAGTGTCTATTGTATCTCCAGACACAGAAACTTATTGCAAGAGGAACTGAATACAAGCACAATTATGATTTGACTTCATTTACAAGTGTCTTTATAGGGATACTACTGTTCTGCACCAATTAACAGACCCCATTAACCAGCTAGTTCACATTTTAATGCATAGTCGCCATGCTGCACTTTCCATACAGATCCTCTACTAAAGACAATTCAATTAAAGGTTAGTTCACCCAAAAATTATCCCATAATTTACTCACCCTCAAGCCATCCTAGGTGTACATGACTTTCTTCTTTCAGCCAAACACAATCAGTTATATTATATAATATCCTGGCTCTTCCCAGCTTTATAATGGGAGTGAATGGTACCTTAGATTTTAAAGCCCAAAAAAAGTGTATCCATCCATCATAAAAGTAATCCATAGTGACCTCTGACCCGACAAAGGATGTAGGAGTAGCGTAAGTTTCGGTGAGAGTAGACGTCTCTCACGGTTCAAACAACAAACTCAAGCGTGTTTTGTTTTGCTATATCCTCTGCACTTCCGCGTTCGTCAAAACGTCATGTGTCGGGTCAGAGGTAGTCTCAGCCTCAGACGTCACGCCCACGGACCGTTGGCTGAACGTCTGATGCATATGGCACACTTTATCTGGAAACACTTCAGCAGCTTCGAGGTCGTCATCTGATTGGTTGAATTCTACAGGATGTCCGCGAGACGTGTGTGTTGCGTTCTTTAATGGTCCGCCTGGAAACAAATGCCCTGATGCCAAACTCCCTTGTGGAAGAAGAACGCCGTCGTGTTTACAACTGAGACAATGAGCACTTACCAGGATTGACTAAATGCTGGATTTTCAAAAGTATGTGAAGTTCGTGGCTCCATTGTTGCAGTAAACTTGCACAACGTTTATGAATTAATAATTTATAGATGCACGCCGGTCTGTTATTGCAGGGACATCTACTTTACATTTTCACGCCCCTAAACACGATGTGGAACAAAACGAACTATGATTGGTTGCGTTACATGTCAGTCAAAAGTCCTCTTGGGCGGCTCTTGGCCAATGAAAGCTGCGATAGAGTCCAGACCTTCTGCCATCAGTCTGAAGGTCTGGCTACACGCCTCTGGCTTGCTCAGTTGGGGACACAACATTTTCAAATAAATATCCAAATAAATTTAATTACTAAACTAAATTATATCAACTACATTACTTGAATATATATGATAATTGAAATGAGCTGATGACATCACCGTTTTCTCCAGAGCGGCTGTACAGCCCAATCAAATTCTGTTCATTATTTTCCTGTTTAACACTGTGAAGCTGCTTTGAAACAATCTGCATTGTAAAAAGCGCTATATAAATAAAGTTGACTTGACTTGACTAGGTCAGAGGTCACTCTTCTGCCGGAACTAGTACGGCCGTTACCGGAAGCCATTGATTATAGTTTATTTAATTTTTTTAATACTACATATCGTAGTTATAAATATGGATATTTTTATGACAAAAATGCATGGCTTTGCTTAACCCCCTGGAGCCGTGTGGAGCACTTTTATGATGGATGGATGCACTTTTTTGGGCTTCAAAATCTCAGGTGCCATTCACTCCCATTACAACGCATGGATTTTTTAATATAACTCTGATTGTGTTTGGCTGAAAGAAGAAAGTCATATACACCTAGGACGGATTGAGGGTGAGTAAATCATGCGAACATTTTCATTTTTAAGTGAACTAACCCTTTAAGCAAGTTAAGAAGCCTGACTGGGACGCCAGGACCTAAAACAAATTCTCCAACGCCAGACGTTTACAAGACTTCAGTGTCTTTCTCTAAGTGCCTGAGACGAGGAAGGGTTAGATACAATGTTAGATACACAATAATGTCTATTGTACCTCCAGACAAAACCTTGCTGGAAGAGGAAACAAATACAAGGACTTTATTTACAAGCTTCTTTATAGGGATACTACCATTCTGCGCCAATAAACGGACGCCATTGACCAGCTAGTTTATGTCTTAATGCACATAGCTTCCCCTGCTACCTTTACCTTCAGTTCCCCTACTGAAAGGAACAGTTTAGACAATTCAATTAAAGACCATGTTTGATGTTTTCTTGTTAAGCAGGTTAAGAAGCCTGATTGGGATGCCAGGATCTAAAACACAAAACCACGCTGGTGGTCTTCTCAACAGGGTCTTAAAGCCCCCCGTGCACCCCCAGTTCTTGTGCTTTTGAAAACCTCCTGGGAGCACGTATTCATGCCGGCTGGGCTCTTCAAAGGAGCTTCTGGATGGCAGGCCAGCTCTCCCTGGAGATGACAGGAGCCGGATTGACTGCGGCCCATGCCTGCGCTCTCTCACTACGGAGAGGGAGGGAGGTGTTGGTATTTATAGATGGCAAGTGATGGGACGCCCTCGTTAGCACAGGGCTCACTGAGCCGGATGACAGACAGGCCGCTGGGGTCATGTGACCACATTACTCACTCCAGTGCTCTGCGAGACACAGGAGGGGAAACTAGAGGAGAGAGAATCGAGGACAGAGAGGGGCCGAGGGACGAGGGGGAAAGTTTAGGGGACCACAAAGAATCAAAGCAATTACGGCTGTGATCCTCACGCCAGGTCCATCACGTCGCTCTTCTGAATCTCCACTAGAACTCATGCATTTCATGAGTACCAGCGGCCGGCATTTATGTACATAGTGGTCCATTTATCAGCTTAAACGGGATCAAACGGCCGATGTTTGGAGATAAATGAGAGAGAAGAGAGACAGAGAAAGAAAGATATTTTGAACAAGCCTTCGTGAGGACCTTCCCACATTAAAGAGCTCGAGACAGGCAGGTGAGCCGAGACCGAGAGGCACTTTTCTTTCAACTTCTGCCACTTCAAACGGCCCCATGAGGAGGTGACACCAGGCACTCAGCACCACAAACAAAGGTGCAGGGGCCATGAGGGGTAGAAGCCCAAGAAAAAAGACCCTTTGTGTCCCTGTTTTTGTAAAGAGTCACGCAGTAACTATTCCGCTTGGCATGATATATAACAACACTCCTAAACTGGTGGGTCGAGATTCAGTTCTCAATCAACAAATTATATAATATAAGAGTTTGGATGCCAAAATATATAAAATTCCCCATCTTTTCTGTTGAAAAGTCATGCATCTGATCAGTATTTTGGCTCAAATGCATCTGTCACTTGGTAGAAGCATGACAAATTAAACAGATGTCAATCTGGATGACCATGAACAAATATAAAGTAATAGGAAATGACCCAGACAGCATTAACTACGAGTTGAGGTTTGTGTTCAAACACACATAAATAACATACCATTTAAACTACAATGAAAAACCTGCCATGAATAAAACAGGCTTTTTTTTTAGGTGTTTCAAACTGATTATCACACAAAAAGACGTTTGTTTACGTTTGTATGCAAGTTTGGCTCTAATTTTGAATGGCCATCTCATGAAAAATCTGGATCCTGAAGAGAAACTGGTTGAGAACCTCAAGATAATTCCTCCCCAGATTAATCTTTTCATATAAATCTTTTCATGCTGTTGGTGTAGTTTGTTTTATGAAACCATTAGAGTCACCAGAACACTACAGCATTAATACATGCAATTAAAGCACTAGTCAAAATGGGAGGTCTGTTTTGCTAATGAGCAATGATTACAAGTTTAACGCTGACATAAACTTTCATGCCCTTGTGGCTTTAATCAGACGACAACAAGAACAACCAACAAACGTTCCTCGCTCTCCTTCCTCCACAGGGCTTCACGTACTGCACGGCAGTCCCACGGTTAATGAGAATGGGAAAGGTTTCAGCTTTCCCATCCACTAGCCTGATTGAGGTTGTTTTGGTTGGATTAAGATACTGCCTACCTCAGTTAACATTTGATTCACTCAGAAAGGCTTGTTCCAGTAGTTTCCCCAGCAGTTAAAGGGTTAAAAGGAAGGGAAAAAAACTGACCCCTTCCTTCTGCAGCTCCCTTCTCTGAATGTAGCGTCTTTTGTGTTGCTCTAAACCCAAGACTCTCTAAAACTTCTCTGACCGGTGACCCACTTACCCACATCGTAAAGAGGTTTGGGGGTCACGGGTTCACAACAAGGTGATCTGCGGGTGGCATTCGGTTTCAAAGGCTTGATACTTCACCTCGGTTCTCAGCTCTCAAAGATCCAGAAGCAATGAACTAAATGTGGCTAATTAGCATTGCATTCGAGAGGTGAGAGAAAACAACAGAAGGGCCGACGCTAACATCACAATACTTACAAGAATCTCCTGTTTATGTACACCCTCTATATTCTGCCAACTGATTTTCTTTAACAGATTACCTTGTAGCTCTTGTTGCTCCAGTTTGTTAGACATGGGATTAAACAAATACCCCTAACTGAATCTGACTCAGTGTTTAGGTAACTAATTTCACAGACAAGAATGAGTTCTCGAAGTAAACCAGCTATGCAAGCTCACATTACAATCCTCATCAGCTTTGACATTTCAGTTTAACGCACGACTGACCGGCAGACAAAAACACAGGGATGAAAGTGTAGGGAAAGTGTCTTACCATGCCATAGCCACATTCGGTCCCGTCAGCGAGAGGCATGTGCTGCGTACGACATCCTTTATGGTCGCCCTCCGCACTGGTGCACCAGAGACGCTTGCACTGTTTCTGCAATCGGCAAGAGTCACTTTAGTCAGAACTGGAGAAACAATGATTTGAACATTGGTAAATCAAACCCTTTCCAAGTACCCAAGAGTTCCCTTAAACCCATTGACCAGAAGAAATAATGAACAATAGGAGAACTGAAGAAATAAAGACTTGATTGATAGTTAAGCTAACTGTAGCAAGCAGGGTGAGGCCGAGAGCTGTGGGAACGG
The DNA here is from genome assembly GCA_039654625.1 of Rhinogobio ventralis. Classification (NCBI taxonomy): domain Eukaryota; kingdom Metazoa; phylum Chordata; class Actinopteri; order Cypriniformes; family Gobionidae; genus Rhinogobio; species Rhinogobio ventralis. The sequence continues at coordinate 2,221,849 of CM077216.1, forward strand.
AGCAAGGCCGGTGGCGCCACACCAGTCCTGAATCCAACGGAGGAGTGACGACAGTGAAGAGAGAGGACCAGGCCTGGGATATTTATGTTGTGTTTATTATGTTTATATGCAGCATTTGTCCATGAGGGACTGCTGCTTTTACTTTCGTTTTGTTGTTTATTTTGTGATTAAAGTTTTACGTTGAACTATGAACATTGTTACATTAACCATTCCCAAGTATCCAAGAGTTCCCTTGACTTGAGTACAAACCTAAATACAGCTGACTCACTAGTATGGACAATAGATTCAGATGGTTAGTTAAAGGGGTCATGAACTGAGAAATAAAATTTTCCTTGAGGATTTGACATGTAAGAGGTCATCATACTATAAGAATAACCTGTAAGTTTCAGAACTGAAAATTTCCTTGTTAGTCCAATAACAGCTTTTATTGTTACCAAGCCCAGAGAATGACTCGTTGTGTAATGTGCCTGTCATGGATAGACCGCCCCTCCGCAGAAGAAAATCAACGGTTACTTCATCATTGCAACTTTGGCCCCGCCCACTGGCGTGTTAGTGAGATGACGAGGAGAGAAGAGCGATACAGGATCACTGGACTAAAAATAACATTACCTTCCAAAGGATCCTAATGCTAGGAATGTGCTTATTTATTTCCAACAATGTGGATGTCTCATGTTGAGCATTATTTATTTGTGTTCGCTACATTTCACTGTGAATTCTTTGCTAAATCAGTCGCAATTTCGGCGCAGGCTTTGTAAACAGACTTTTACGATATGGACTCGACAGTAACGCCACAACATGTAAGTAACTGTGTTAATTCTAATGCCTGATCTGAGACCAGTGATTTCTGATATGATTCATGTACTGTCAAATGTTCTTTGTCTGTGTGTCAGTAAATCAAACCAGTGACTAAACGCTCAACTTCACATTGTTTCTCTTAGTAGGATGAAAATAATCTGTTATTTAAACTGTGATTTCCCTTTAAAATCGCTGTCAATCAAACAGCGTGAGTTTATCAGTGACTGAGTTCTGGACTCGCGCCAAAACTCAAGTTATAATCAATGAATCTCTTATTTACATAGTGTTTGCACTGTTAGTTATGATGAAAGCATTCGTTAGTGTGCAGAAATCACTGCATTCATGTGCTCAACATGTATGTGATCGGCTACAATGCTCATCACTGCAACACAATCTGAATATAATGCCATAGATCTAAATAAAAAAATCACAAAAAAAATTAACCTTGACAGCTGTAATGGTAAAAACATAATAAAAGTTGTCAGCCAATCACAGCAGTGGGTGTTTACACTGAAGTTCAAATCAGAGGGCTAAAATCAGGGTAGGAAAATGCCTTTTATTTCTAAATTATGTCCATTTTTGACTGAAAAATCATACTAACAAGTGCACCCCATGAAACATTATAAAACAATGCAGTTCATGACCCCTTTAATTCTCCTTTGAAACTACAAGAACTCAATGACCAGAAAAAATATTAAACCACCAAAGAACTGAAGAAATAATGAATTGAATATTGGTTAATCTAACCCTTCTCAAGTACTCGAGAGTTCCCTTGACTTGGGTACAAAGAACAAACCTAAGTACAGTTGGGTCACTAGTACAGACAATGGATTCAGATGGTTAGTTAAATGAGCTTTGCGACTTCAAGAACCCACTGACCAGAAGAAATGATAAACCATGAGAGAACTTAAGAGGAGTTTAAAGACACAGTTGGGTTCCCTAAAAACAGTCTGGTATTCCCTGGTCGTTAAATGACTAAACAGCCTCCCAAAAGGATGACAGACCAATGCACAAAGGAACACTGTTTCAGGATTTCTTGCTAACAGGGTGGTCACTGAGTTAAGGTGTCACTAATACAATTGGGATTAGTATATTTGGATGACGTACCATGAACGGACAGACTTGGGAGCCGGGACCGAACATAAGTTCACACTGACGGTTGGCGTTGTAGAGTTGACCTGGTAGCTGGTTGGGAAGGTTATACGTCCGTCCTGAGGGCTCGTCCAGGAGACATTCACCATAACCAGTGCTGAGAAGAAAAGACAGACAGATATCAACACATTTAATCAAGCGATAGCTTTCTTCATCCTGGGTTCTGCCCTCAGAAGCCTGAAGTACTATCATAAAGCATTTGTTGTTATTTTGCATCAGTTCTCAATGGATAATATGAATGCAGTCTTTCTGATTTCACCAGGAATCTGAAGGCCAAGTGTAAGATGGAGGCAGCGGTGGGTGGTCTGCTTTGTTACCTGCTGATAACTGATTGAATGGACTTAGTTAGACAACACAAAGGACGCATTTCAATGTGGGAGATGGTGTTCTCCAACAATGGTGGGTCTCCAAGAATCAACACAACGGTGCCAAAACCAACGTTTCAGTACATCAGTCCAGCACGCCTTCAGCTCCGGCTACATCATGGCATATATGTCCCGCCACACCCTTCCTTTTAAACACATAAAGGAGCTACAAAAGAGCAGCTGTACATTGAGGCTCATTGAATTGTTGGGCTTAACGTCTCTGAATGGCTCTTTCAGCCGTCGGCACCAGAGAGGGAACAAAACAATCCTCCTTGACAAAGTCCTTTTTCCGTTTGCCTTCTGCATGCTCACCTTTCTGCAAGGGAGAACGGAAACCGAAGCTCAGAATAGCCGTGTGATGCAATTATGTGAGTTCTTGATGTTGCTGGTTCAATTTGTCCTTGGCTTTGAGATTAAAAACACCTGTGTCAGTTGATTTTGTCCTCTTATTACCTCGCTCACCCTTTACTCCCACACCAGACACCCTACAAGAAACCTTTGTCTTCATGAGGGGAAAAACGAACACTACTCGAGGGGCATGTGTCCTTCTGTGGGACTCATTTATCCATCAGAGTCAGCGGCGTACGCTCCCGTCTCTCTGCACCTCGTCATCATCAGTTATGAGTTTGTTCATAAAATCAGCAAGACTGAGGCTGACAAAAACCTTTCACAGGAGTATGTTAGCGCAAAGCTCTTAAAGAGCGATAAGATTACAGTAAACTGAGACCATCAGATCTCTAAGTATCTCTCAGCTACGCTCAAGTGAGTGCGAGTGTGTGAATTCAGGCTCTTTCACATGATAAGAACTGCAACAATGAAGACAGGACAATTTGCATCCTAACACTAGAGTTACAAAGACAGTTCACTCAAAAACGAGAGATGTGAAAGCAAAAGAAGATATTGCGAAGAACGGTCCATTTTGGACCCCATTGACTTTCATTATATAGAAAAAAGGACTAAAAATATCTTCTTTTTGTGTTCCACAGACAAAAAGAAAGTCGACATAAGGATGATAGAATTGTAATTTTTAGAGGATTTATCCCTTTAAGGCGAGACACTACAGGCATCAGTCAATTTTGAGATTTTGCGCTTTTTGGCTTTTCATAAAGTGTTTTTTCAGACTAGTGGAAATAAAGCATCCAAAATACACTTTTAAGTGCATCTTTTTTAGCCCTTTATCTCTTTGCTTCTGTAGATTTCAATTACAGCACATATCTTTAAACGCCGTTTCCACAAAATGAGTTTTTCCTCCACTTCAGCAGCACTTATACACACCAAAACTATTCATATCTATATTCTGAAGGGTTTTAACAAGGGGTTTGTTCATATGTCATTTGCCTGATGTAATACAACAGTTTATTCCTTAAAAAAATTGTGAAAATGTATTTCTTTCTGGCTGTTGGCAGTATTTTCTGATTTATGGAGTGATAAAAAGAGATATCCAAATCCCCTCAGTAAAAACCTTTGACTCTAATATGTCAAAAGCTAGAAATGTATGCAAATTAATACATATTGAATTAGATAGTGCCTCATTTGCATATTTAAACATAACATTTCAGAAAACTTGTAATGCAAAAAATGGATGTAATCCATAAACTAGGGAAGTATGGTGATATCTATTAGATTTTTTTTTTACCCTATTTACCTGGGGTGTCTTGCCTTAAGGTTATTTATATACCATTGTATTCATTGTGGTACTCCAAAGAACTTTGCAGAATACTGCATTGCGAAAAACATGATAATACCAATGCACTTTCTTGGAAAAGTGCCGTAAGAACATTTGTGCTCATTAAATGTTGTGGTTGATCAGTGAGCAGGTTTCTTTGAGTTCAGGTCAGGCTGCGCCCTTCTGGCACAGACATGAAGTCCACACCTGGAGATCATTTGGGCGGGTTGGTAAAGTGAGTTTATTAAGGAAAATGACTCACAGTTATTATTACTGAAGGTTTTTTGGACATGTACCATGGTACCTTGGAGAAACAAGTAAATATCATGGTACGTAAATACAGTAATCATTCAGTACCCTGGTATTAGTACCATCTGAAACCATGGTTTTCTCTGTTCACTTGACAGATTAAAGGCTTTTCGATGTCAAACGTCATTCTAGCCCACTTAAGAATAATATCAATATATTTTCACCTCATAAACCTGTTTAACTTCTTTGGGATGTTCTGTGAAGCATGTCTGAGCGAGCAACCAATGGGTAAACCGGCCTCATTTTCATTAGTACAGTGACGTTTTGGTGCAGATCCAGAGGGACTTGATATATTGGGAGTTTTAGCATGAGAATCCAGTGGATTCGTCCTTGAACAGAGCGAGACGTTCCTCATTTCTCAGACATTCAACAGCTGCTTCTAAAAGGCTCAATGAACGTCTGAGCTAATTGAGCTTCAATGTAAGGGAAGCGTCTCGCGTTGTATTGTAGGTCATGCCGTGGAAAATAACAGGCTTTGCCAACATTGAGCAAAAGGGAGGTTTAACGCTACTAACTCAACTGCACATTTCAGTAAATATAGTTTCTGTTTTCAAAATCGCAGCTTTTCCAGAAACAAATCGATTCTTGCATGACAAAATACTTGTTGTGTAGTCCTCTTCCACCACTTCTCTCTCTTGCGGGGTGCCACAAGGCTCTATTCTCGGGCCTGTTTTATTTGCGCTTTATATGCTGCCTCTCGGGTCCATCATAGCCAGGCATAACATAGCTTATCACTGCTATGCTGATGATTTGCAGATTTATTTGTCTGTGAGTCCAAAAAATGCTGACACAGTCGGGTCACAAATTGATTGCATTTATGATATTAAATTATGGCTAGAGCAAAATTTTTTGCGAAAAAGACAGAATATATTCTATTTGGTGAGTCTGAAATTTCTGATTTTGATGTGTTGACTTCAGAACTTCTCGGTGTGATTTTTGACAGTGGCCTGATAAACAAATTGACAGTGTGGTTAGAGCTAGTTTTTTTTGGCCAAGGTCAAACCATTTTTGAATCGCTCTGACCTTGAAAAAGCTATTCATGCTTTTATTAGCTCAAGATTAGATTATTGCAATGCGCTTTATGCTGGTCACTCACAGTGGTCGCTCAGGCGCAACCAACACACGCAAAAGTGAGCATATAACCCCAATTCTCTAATCGCTCCACTGGCTTCCAGTTTCTTTTAGAGTTGATTTTAAGATTCTATTGTTTGTTTTTAAAGCTCTAAATGGCCTTGCCCCACCTTGTATAACTGAGATGCTGGCTTTGCGTCGGCCAAATAGGGCTCTTAGGTCAACAAATCAACTCTTGCTGGATGTCCCACGGTACAAACATTGGGGTGATTGGGCTTTTTCTGTAGCTGGGCCCAGACTCTGGAATAAGCTCCCCGCTGATATGCGCACTATCACTGATCTGGGCCTTTTTAAAGCTAAGCTTAAAACTTATTTATTTATACTGGCTTTTAATATCTAGCAGTTGGTGAAGCATTTTTGTGTATTTTATGTATTTTCTATTGTCTTTCAATTTTTGTTTTGCTTTTATTGGAAAGCACTTTGGTTCACTTTGAGTGTTGTAAAGGGCTGTATAAATAAATGTTGATTGATTGATTGATAGTAACTTAACAGCCGAGTGAACTGAGTTAATAATCAAACACACTAACTTAAACTGCCGTGCGATTCTGAGAAGCCATTAAACGGTTCGAAAAACCAGTATCTTAGCAACATTTAATGCTTTTTAATGCAGCTGTAGCTTGACAACCCATGCAAAAACACTGCAAAAAATGATGAAATCTTGTTTTCCAACACATATATCTAAACATTCTTATATGAAGATACTGGAGACACAAAAGGACTTCAGATATTGTCTTGCATTCTGAAAAAAACATCAAAATTAAGTGCTTAAACTTAAAATGTATTAAAATGAAGTGAGTTTGTGCTTAAAACAAGAACAAATATCTGCCAATGGGGTCAGATGATCTCTTTTTCCATTTGAATTAAGATTATTTTTCTGACCCCATTGGCAGATATTTGTTCTTGTTTAAGCATTTTTCATAAAACAAGACTTAATATCGTCAGTCATTTTGCTTCTCCAGTAAATGTATCTTAAATGTTTAGATATTTGTGCTGGAAAACAAGACAGAAACACTGAGGAAGAGCATAATTTGTTTGCAGTGTAACATTAACGTGTAAGTGTGTGTGCATGCAGTGTTTCGGTGTGTGTGTGTTTAAGCTCTTCACACGAGTGTGTTGCGTCTTGAAGAGCTCTTGAGGTTGAATGGACCGTCAAAACACAGATGCACTTGAGGTTTCTGCTGCTTCACATCGCCGGGAGAATGCATATTTTTACTTTATATTTTCTCATATAAAGCAATGAGATCAAAACAGAGACGTCTCAGATGTTTCTCCTGAGTAAAAAGACCCAAATACGAAGAAACCTCAATATTTGAAAGAGCAACATTTGAGTACTAAAATTATCCTCTTAGAGAAGAAATCACTGAAACCATCAACCAAAGGCACCTGATATGAAAATGACTGTCTTAAAGTCAACATAAACATGTTCATGAACCATTTTACTGATGCATTTTTGAGTGAAAAAATAAGATTTTAAATGTAGTCTAAAATGCTTTTAATCACTTTTGACTATTAGTAAAATCTGCAGTGAATGTTATGTTAATGATGCTGATGTCTTGTTTTCCAGCACAAATATCTAAACATCATCAAGATACATTTACTGGAGAAGCAGAATGACTTAAGATATTAAGTGCTGTTCACTGAAAAATGCATCAAAATGAAGTGAACTTTGAAAAAAGTATCTGCCAATGGGGTTTCTTGTTTTAATCATTTTTCAGCAAACAAGACTTACTTGCTTCTCCAGTAAATGCATCTTTATTTATGAATGTTTAGATATTTGCACTGGAAAACAAGAGCGCGTAACCTGGTCATCCATGATCCTAACCCTGATCAACAGGCCTCTCACCGACGGAGTCACTGGAGCGGCGAGCAGATCAAAGGGTTGCGTCCCGGGAAAATCTAATTATAACTGACACTTCCTGTCTTAAAGGGAAGCTGCTCCGTCTCCCTCCGCTCTGGACGGCCTCAATGAGCCGTTGCCCCGAGTTACGGCTGCCGAGGGGCCAAGAACGCCGGCGACTAAATGACTGTTTGTCCGGCACCTCGAGAGAAAGCAGACAGACTCAGACGAGAGTGGGACAGGAAGAGCGGTTTTGAGCTCTAAAGAGTGTGACCTGTCGAGGATTTACTCAAAGGTCATTTTAACTTTAAAACCCCAACACTGACATCTGATGTTAGCACACGGACACCTAAACCATTGACGGCCTGCTGGGAAAACGGTGTGTTCTGGGACATGGTTAACCAGATAAACTAGTTCCCCACCAGGTTGACCAAATTATTCACCTAAACCAGCTCGAACTAGAAACCAGTTATTATCGTTAACTAAAACCATAAAATATACATTTACTGAAACTTAACTTATTTCAGGTAGGGTTATTTCTCAATATTATTTTTCATTTTTGTTTAGTTTAAGTTGAAATACTAAAATAATTCAAATTAAATTAACTAAAACATAATGAAAAGTATATAGACATAGACAAAAACTGATAAAAACAATATAAAAGTACAAAATATTATATCATATTAAAACAAGACTGCTAGAAACCATGTAAAACCACCTAAAGCTGGATTTTACTTAATATAAAATAAACATTTACTGAAATTATGAAATTAAAAAATATATAGCTAGCTGCCAAGGCAAAATGTTTGGATTATTAATATAATTAAAATTAAATAAACTAAAACTTAATAAAAACTACACAGACATATAAAAAAAACAATAAAAATGACCAAAACACAGCAAAATTACAAAAAAAAACAAAAAACTAGCTAAAATTTAAATAAATCTAAAAATCTAATTCAAAAATTTAAGAAAAACTATAACAGTAAATCAATTATAGTAAAACAAGACTGCTAGAAACCATGTAAAAACACCTAAAGCTGGATTTTACTTGAAATTAAATAAACATTTACTGAAATTAAAAAAATATATATATTTTTTAGCTAGCAGCCATGGCAAAAAATTTCATTTTCATTTAGTTTAAGTTGGATTACTAATATAACTAACATTAAATTAACTAAAACTTAATAAAAACTATATAGACATAAAAAACCACTAATAAAATGACCAAAACACAGCAAAATTAGAAAATAAAACTTCTATTAAATCTAACTGAAAATAACTATAACAGTAAATCAATCATACTAAAACAAGCCTGCTAGAATCCAGATGCCACCTTAAACTGGATTTTCTGGAATTTCCTGCAGACACATGTTTAAAAACAGACGGTAAACAGAGAATACAAATGTGAAATGGGAATCGAATTTTTAAAAAACGAATAAAACTGACAAAGATACCTAATAATCTTAAACTAAAACCAACATAACTAAAATTATTAATAAATACTACTAATGCTAAAATAACATACCGACTAATATCATCTAAAAACCATGTCCAGCCAAAGCCAGATTCCAGCTGGATTTTCTGGAATTTCCTGCAAATGCCGTTTTAAGAATGCACCTCCAGTAAAAATGTGAAGTGGGACTTTAACTGGAATCTCACTCATGTAAAGCGACGCAGAGATGAAACGGTGCACCTACTCCAGGAAATCTGTGACGTATTTGCGGCTGCATTTGGACCAGGACCAGGGGCTGGTGTCGTAGTTGAGGGTCGGAGCCATGACGTGGTACTGATGCTTGACTCCGGCCTCTCGGCACTTCGGACTGTCGTCATGCGGCATGTTGAACCTGCGACACACACACACACGCAATCCAGAGCAGAGAGTTCATGCATGTCCGGGATACACGTACTGGATAAACACCATCATTACACAGCCAAAAAAAATGATGTTCTTCCTCAGTATTTCTGCCTTGTTTTCCAGTAAAAATATCTAAATATTCCTAAATCAAGATACATTTTACCGGAGAAGCAGAATGACTGAAGATATCAAAATGAAGTGAGTTTATGATTAAAACAAGTAAAATTTCCCTTTGAATTTGAATTTTCCGGTCATTTTGCTTGTCCAGTATCCTGAAGAACATCATTTTTGCAGTGTACCATATTCAAAAGTCATATTTATTTTAAGATACTTCAAAAATTCTCATCTTCTAAAATTCTTATATCCAAAAAACTATATTCGTACCGTGGTATTTCGGTTAGTGCCGTGGTGTGTGTGACTGTCAACAAAACACAAAACCTCTTTATATGGCAGAAAGGAAAAGTCCAGCAAAAAAAAATCCTTAAATAAAAGCTGTATTGAGATGAATCTGACGTCTGAAATAGAAATGCAGTGATGTCAGAGTCCAGAAACAGCTGTGAAATCAGACACAAACAGCTGTGTTTACGGAGATCCTTCAGACTCCATCTGTGGGGCTTCACATGCACCTTAAACACATTTCATATGTTACATGCACCGAATACTTTTACTGTCTGAATCGGCTTTATTTCAAGAACATCTGTGCTGTTGATCAAAAGAGTTCGACTCCACCGCTCCGGAATCACACTTTTTCTTCAGACACCGTTACACTGCAAAAATGATGCTCTTCCTCAGAGTTTCTCGTTTTCCAGCACAAATATCTAAATATTCTTAAATCAAGACACATTTACTGGACAAGTCTTGTTTACTAAAAAAATTATCAAAATGAAGTGAGTTTATGATTAAAACATGAACAAATATCTGCCAAAAATACAAGACAACAAGACAAAAATACCGAGGAAGAGCATCATGTTTGGCACTCAGAAATCATTAAACTACACAATTATTACAAAGAAATGACAAGGACACTATTAGAAAAAAAGAGTTCTATATACAACTCTAGGGTTCTTAACTCAATTTTAAAGAACACTTTATGCCAAAAAGGTTCCATATCGAACTCTAGGGTTCTTGACTCAATTTTAAAGAACACTTTATGCCAAAAAGGTTCTATACAAAACTCTAGGGTTCATGACTCAATTTTAAAGAACACTTTATGCCAAAAAGGTTCTATTTAGAACTCCAGGATTCTTGACTCAATTTTAAAGAACACTTTATGCCAAAAAGGTTCTATATCGAACTCTAGGGTTCTTGACTCAATTTTAAAGAACACTTTATGCCAAAAAGGTTCTATACAAAACTCTAGGGTTCTTGACTCAATTTTAAAGAACACTTTATACCAAAAAGGTTCTATATAGAACTCTAGGGTTCTCGACTCAATTTTAAAGAACACTTTATGCCAAAAAGGTTCTATACAAAACTCTAGGGTTCTTGACTCAATTTTAAAGAACACTTTATGCCAAAAAGGTTCTATATAGAACTCTAGGGTTCATGACTCAATTTTAAAGAACACTTTAGGCCAAAAAGGTTCTATATAGAACTCTAGGGTTCTTGACTCAATTTTAAAGAACACTTTATGCCAAAAAGGTTCTATTTAGAACTCTAGGGTTCTTGACTCAATTTTAAAGAACACTTTATGCCAAAAGGGTTACATTTAGAACTCTAGGGTTCTTGACTCAATTTTAAAGAACACTTTATGCCAAAAAAGGTTCTATATCGAACTCTAGGGTTCTTGACTCAATTTTAAAGAACACTTTATGCCAAAAAGGTTCTATATCGAACTCTAGGGTTCTTGACTCAATTTTAAAGAACACTTTATGCCAAAAAGGTTCTATATAGAACTCTAGGGTTCATGACTCAATTTTAAAGAACACTTTATGCCAAAAAGGTTCTATATAGAACTCTAGGGTTCTCGACTCAATTTTAAAGAACACTTTATGCCAAAAAGGTTCTATATCGAACTCTAGGGTTCATGACTCAATTTTAAAGAACACTTTATGCCAAAAAGGTTCTATACAAAACTCTAGGGTTCATGACTCAATTTTAAAGAACACTTTATGCCAAAAAGGTTCTATATAGAAATCTAGGGTTCTCGACTCAATTTTAAAGAACACTTTATGCCAAAAAGGTTCTATACAAAACTCTAGGGTTCTTGACTCAATTTTAAAGAACACTTTATGCCAAAAAGGTTCTATATAGAACTCTAGGGTTCATGACTCAATTTTAAAGAACACTTTATGCCAAAAAGGTTCTATATAGAACTCTAGGGTTCTTGACTCAATTTTAAAGAACACTTTATGCCAAAAAGGTTCTATTTAGAACTCTAGGGTTCTTGACTCAATTTTAAAGAACACTTTATGCCAAAAGGGTTACATTTAGAACTCTAGGGTTCTTGACTCAATTTTAAAGAACACTTTATGCCAAAAAAGGTTCTATATCGAACTCTAGGGTTCTTGACTCAATTTTAAAGAACACTTTATGCCAAAAAGGTTCTATATCGAACTCTAGGGTTCTTGACTCAATTTTAAAGAACACTTTATGCCAAAAAGGTTCTATATAGAACTCTAGGGTTCATGACTCAATTTTAAAGAACACTTTATGCCAAAAAGGTTCTATATAGAACTCTAGGGTTCTCGACTCAATTTTAAAGAACACTTTATGCCAAAAAGGTTCTATATCGAACTCTAGGGTTCATGACTCAATTTTAAAGAACACTTTATGCCAAAAAGGTTCTATACAAAACTCTAGGGTTCATGACTCAATTTTAAAGAACACTTTATGCCAAAAAGGTTCTATACAAAACTCTAGGGTTCTTGACTCAATTTTAAAGAACACTTTATGCCAAAAAGGTTCTATATAGAACTCTAGGGTTCATGACTCAATTTTAAAGAACACTTTATGCCAAAAAGGTTCTATATAGAACTCTAGGGTTCTTGACTCAATTTTAAAGAACACTTTATGCCAAAAAGGTTCTATTTAGAACTCTAGGGTTCTTGACTCAATTTTAAAGAACACTTTATGCCAAAAGGGTTACATTTAGAACTCTAGGGTTCTTGACTCAATTTTAAAGAACACTTTATGCCAAAAAAGGTTCTATATCGAACTCTAGGGTTCTTGACTCAATTTTAAAGAACACTTTATGCCAAAAAGGTTCTATATCGAACTCTAGGGTTCTTGACTCAATTTTAAAGAACACTTTATGCCAAAAAGGTTCTATATAGAACTCTAGGGTTCATGACTCAATTTTAAAGAACACTTTATGCCAAAAAGGTTCTATATAGAACTCTAGGGTTCATGACTCAATTTTAAAGAACACTTTATGCCAAAAAAGGTTCTATATAGAACTCTAGGGTTCATGACTCAATTTTAAAGAACACTTTATGCCAAAAAGGTTCTATATAGAACTCTAGGGTTCATGACTCAATTTTAAAGAACACTTTATGCCAAAAAGGTTCTATATAGAACTCTAGGGTTCTCGACTCAATTTTAAAGAACACTTTATGCCAAAAAGGTTCTATATCGAACTCTAGGGTTCATGACTCAATTTTAAAGAACACTTTATGCCAAAAAGGTTCTATACAAAACTCTAGGGTTCATGACTCAATTTTAAAGAACACTTTATGCCAAAAAGGTTCTATACAAAACTCTAGGGTTCTTGACTCAATTTTAAAGAACACTTTATGCCAAAAAGGTTCTATATAGAACTCTAGGGTTCATGACTCAATTTTAAAGAACACTTTATGCCAAAAAGGTTCTATATAGAACTCTAGGGTTCTTGACTCAATTTTAAAGAACACTTTATGCCAAAAAGGTTCTATTTAGAACTCTAGGGTTCTTGACTCAATTTTAAAGAACACTTTATGCCAAAAGGGTTACATTTAGAACTCTAGGGTTCTTGACTCAATTTTAAAGAACACTTTATGCCAAAAAAGGTTCTATATCGAACTCTAGGGTTCTTGACTCAATTTTAAAGAACACTTTATGCCAAAAAGGTTCTATATCGAACTCTAGGGTTCTTGACTCAATTTTAAAGAACACTTTATGCCAAAAAGGTTCTATATAGAACTCTAGGGTTCATGACTCAATTTTAAAGAACACTTTATGCCAAAAAGGTTCTATATAGAACTCTAGGGTTCATGACTCAATTTTAAAGAACACTTTATGCCAAAAAAGGTTCTATATAGAACTCTAGGGTTCATGACTCAATTTTAAAGAACACTTTATGCCAAAAAGGTTCTATATCGAACTCTAGGGTTCTTGACTCAATTTTAAAGAACACTTTATGCCAAAAAGGTTCTATATCTAACTCTAGGGTTCATGACTCAATTTTAAAGAACACTTTATGCCAAAAAGGTTCTATATAGAACTCTAGGGTTCTTGACTCAATTTTTTAAGAACACTTTATGCCAAAAAGGTTCTATATCGAACTCTAGGGTTCTTGACTCAATTTTAAAGAACACTTTATGCCAAAAAGGTTCTATATCGAACTCTAGGGTTCTTGACTCAATTTTAAAGAACACTTTATGCCAAAAAGGTTCTATACAAAACTCTAGGGTTCATGACTCAATTTTAAAGAACACTTTATGCCAAAAAGGTTCTATTTAGAACTCCAGGATTCTTGACTCAATTTTAAAGAACACTTTATGCCAAAAAGGTTCTATATCGAACTCTAGGGTTCTAGACTCAATTTTAAAGAACACTTTATGCCAAAAAGGTTCTATACAAAACTCTAGGGTTCTTGACTCAATTTTAAAGAACACTTTATGCCAAAAAGGTTCTATATAGAACTCTAGGGTTCTCGACTCAATTTTAAAGAACACTTTATGCCAAAAAGGTTCTATACAAAACTCTAGGGTTCTTGACTCAATTTTAAAGAACACTTTATGCCAAAAAGGTTCTATATAGAACTCTAGGGTTCATGACTCAATTTTAAAGAACACTTTATGCCAAAAAGGTTCTATATAGAACTCTAGGGTTCTTGACTCAATTTTAAAGAACACTTTATGCCAAAAGGGTTACATTTAGAACTCTAGGGTTCTTGACTCAATTTTAAAGAACACTTTATGCCAAAAAAGGTTCTATATCGAACTCTAGGGTTCTTGACTCAATTTTAAAGAACACTTTATGCCAAAAAGGTTCTATATCGAACTCTAGGGTTCTTGACTCAATTTTAAAGAACACTTTATGCCAAAAAGGTTCTATATAGAACTCTAGGGTTCATGACTCAATTTTAAAGAACACTTTATGCCAAAAAGGTTCTATATAGAACTCTAGGGTTCTCGACTCAATTTTAAAGAACACTTTATGCCAAAAAGGTTCTATATCGAACTCTAGGGTTCATGACTCAATTTTAAAGAACACTTTATGCCAAAAAGGTTCTATACAAAACTCTAGGGTTCATGACTCAATTTTAAAGAACACTTTATGCCAAAAAGGTTCTATATAGAAATCTAGGGTTCTCGACTCAATTTTAAAGAACACTTTATGCCAAAAAGGTTCTATACAAAACTCTAGGGTTCTTGACTCAATTTTAAAGAACACTTTATGCCAAAAAGGTTCTATATAGAACTCTAGGGTTCATGACTCAATTTTAAAGAACACTTTATGCCAAAAAGGTTCTATATAGAACTCTAGGGTTCTTGACTCAATTTTAAAGAACACTTTATGCCAAAAAGGTTCTATTTAGAACTCTAGGGTTCTTGACTCAATTTTAAAGAACACTTTATGCCAAAAGGGTTACATTTAGAACTCTAGGGTTCTTGACTCAATTTTAAAGAACACTTTATGCCAAAAAAGGTTCTATATCGAACTCTAGGGTTCTTGACTCAATTTTAAAGAACACTTTATGCCAAAAAGGTTCTATATCGAACTCTAGGGTTCTTGACTCAATTTTAAAGAACACTTTATGCCAAAAAGGTTCTATATAGAACTCTAGGGTTCTTGACTCAATTTTAAAGAACACTTTATGCCAAAAAGGTTCTATTTAGAACTCCAGGATTCTTGACTCAATTTTAAAGAACACTTTATGCCAAAAAGGTTCTATATAGAACTCTAGGGTTCTCGACTCAATTTTAAAGAACACTTTATGCCAAAAAGGTTCTATATCAAACTCTAGGTTTCATGACTCAATTTTAAAGAACACTTTATGCCAAAAAGGTTCTATATAGAACTCTAGGGTTCATGACTCAATTTTAAAGAACACTTTATGCCAAAAAGGTTCTATATAGAACTCTAGGGTTCATGACTCAATTTTAAAGAACACTTTATGCCAAAAAGGTTCTATATCAAACTCTAGGGTTCATGACTCAATTTTAAAGAACACTTTATGCCAAAAAGGTTCTATATCTAACTCTAGGGTTCTTGACATAATTTTAAAGAACACTTTATGCCAAAAAGGTTCTATATAGAACTCTAGGGTTCTTGACTCAATTTTAAAGAACACTTTATGCCAAAAAGGTTCTATTTAGAACTCTAGGGTTCTTGACTCAATTTTAAAGAACACTTTATGCCAAAAAGGTTATATTTCGAACTCTAGGGTTCTTGACTCAATTTTAAAGAACACTTTATGCCAAAAAGGTTCTATATAGAACTCTAGGGTTCATGACTCAATTTTAAAGAACACTTTATGCCAAAAAGGTTCTATATAGAACTCTAGGGTTCATGACTCAATTTTAAAGAACACTTTATGCCAAAAAAGGTTCTATATCGAACTCTAGGGTTCTTGACTCAATTTTAAAGAACACTTTATGCCAAAAAGGTTCTATATCGAACTCTAGGGTTCTTGACTCAATTTTAAAGAACACTTTATGCCAAAAAGGTTCTATATAGAACTCTAGGGTTCTTGACTCAATTTTAAAGAACACTTTATGCCAAAAAGGTTCTATTTAGAACTCCAGGATTCTTGACTCAATTTTAAAGAACACTTTATGCCAAAAAGGTTCTATATAGAACTCTAGGGTTCTCGACTCAATTTTAAAGAACACTTTATGCCAAAAAGGTTCTATATCAAACTCTAGGGTTCATGACTCAATTTTAAAGAACACTTTATGCCAAAAAGGTTCTATATAGAACTCTAGGGTTCATGACTCAATTTTAAAGAACACTTTATGCCAAAAAGGTTCTATATAGAACTCTAGGGTTCATGACTCAATTTTAAAGAACACTTTATGCCAAAAAGGTTCTATATCAAACTCTAGGGTTCATGACTCAATTTTAAAGAACACTTTATGCCAAAAAGGTTCTATATCTAACTCTAGGGTTCTTGACATAATTTTAAAGAACACTTTATGCCAAAAAGGTTCTATATAGAACTCTAGGGTTCTTGACTCAATTTTAAAGAACACTTTATGCCAAAAAGGTTCTATTTAGAACTCTAGGGTTCTTGACTCAATTTTAAAGAACACTTTATGCCAAAAAGGTTCTATATAGAACTCTAGGGTTCTTGACTCAATTTTAAAGAACACTTTATGCCAAAAAGGTTCTATATAGAACTCTAGGGTTCATGACTCAATTTTAAAGAACACTTTATGCCAAAAAGGTTCTATTTCGAACTCTAGGGTTCTTGACTCAATTTTAAAGAACACTTTATGCCAAAAAAGGTTCTATTTAGAACTCCAGGATTCTTGACTCAATTTTAAAGAACACTTTATGCCAAAAAGGTTCTATATAGAACTCTAGGGTTCATGACTCAATTTTAAAGAACACTTTATGCCAAAAAGGTTCTATATAGAACTCTAGGGTTCATGACTCAATTTTAAAGAACACTTTATGCCAAAAAGGTTCTATTTCGAACTCTAGGGTTCATGACTCAATTTTAAAGAACACTTTATGCCAAAAAGGTTCTATATAGAACTCTAGGGTTCATGACTCAATTTTAAAGAACACTTTATGCCAAAAAGGTTCTATATAGAACTCTAGGGTTCATGACTCAATTTTAAAGAACACTTTATGCCAAAAAGGTTCTATTTCGAACTCTAGGGTTCATGACTCAATTTTAAAGAACACTTTATGCCAAAAAGGTTCTATATAGAACTCTAGGGTTCATGACTCAATTTTAAAGAACACTTTATGCCAAAAAGGTTCTATTTCGAACTCTAGGGTTCTTGACTCAATTTTAAAGAACACTTTATGCCAAAAAAGGTTCTATTTAGAACTCCAGGATTCTTGACTCAATTTTAAAGAACACTTTATGCCAAAAAAGGTTCTATTTAGAACTCTAGGGTTCTCGACTCAATTTGAAGAACCCTAAATGCCAGAAAGTTCTATGTAAGGAGACAATGTTAATGAATGAAATCTTAAATGATTTCATACTACTTTCATGTTTCATGAGTCATTTAATTTTTTTTCTAGTGTTAAAGTTTGTTCACAAGCTGTTTAATTCATACAATTTAATTAAAATAAAACATGAATTAAAACTAAATTAATTAATAAAAACTAAATCCATGATGGGAACCCCTAAAAGGTTCTATAGATGAAGCGCCTGACGGAACCCTATGGGGTTCTATAGAACCTTCCCTTCTAAGAGAAACACATTGAATTAAATGTGAAATTTTGAAGTAGAAAAACTGAAATAGTATTTTTTTGTAAAACGCACTCCAATAATCTGTTTTACTGATGACTTTGAAAAATATTTTGCGCACGTGTTTTTCAAATAGGGGACAGATTGCAAATGTTACTGTATTGTGATGTGAAGGGCTTCCTTTGGACGTTGGCTTTAGTTTTGGAAAAGTGAATTTGGAAGGCGGTTTGACCTCATCGTCCCACTGCAGTGCATGGAATTCCCTCCGACGGTCGCATGACTGTCATTCTTACACACACACGGATCCACACTGGACTCATTTATACAGAGAGAAACAGAGCGGAGCGTCCTACATGATGGAGTTCGATGTCCTGAGCTCATGTGACATCACTAATATGACACTGATGAAGACAGGCCTCCCCTCATCATCTACTGCAAAAAACATGATGCTCTTCCTCTGTGTTTCTGTCTGGTTTTCCAGTACAAATATCCAAACATTCTTAAATCATTTACTGGAGAAGCAGAATGACTGAAGATAACAAGTCTTGTTTACTGGCAAAATCCTCAAAATGAAGTGAGTTTGTGCTTAAAACAAGAACAATTATCTACCAAGTTTCTATATAGAACTCTAGGGTTCATGACTCAATTTCAAAGAACTTAATTCAAAGGGAAAACAAGATAATTGGCAGATATTTGTTCTTGTTTTAAGAATGTTTAGATATTTGTGCTGGGAAAACAAGGCAAAAAATACTGAGGAAGAACTCATTTAATGCAGTGTAAACAGCTGTCGGCCGCTCTGTTATGAAAGCGCCGGGTCTTTATTATGTTCTGCACCTGCGCTCTCTGAGAGGTGCTTTTGTGAGGGTCTTTCAGAGAAACTTACACGTGTCCCAGCTCGTGAGCGATGGTAAAGGAAGAGCTCAGGCCGTTCTCCTCGCTGATGGAGCAGCTCCGGGACGGGTCGCACATCGTTCCCAGCTCTGCCAAACCTTCAGGTTTACACACACAGAAAAAGAAAGTATGACATTATCCACTGTTTTTCCATTCGAAGGATCGCAGAGCAGCTTGGATGAGATTACGGGCCCTAAACACCTGCTGGGGCCCTGCACAGGTCACTGGGTCTGTGCTGACGTCCAGGACTCATTCATGACCCACAGCTGGTCCTGTATGATGCACTGATGACAGTCAAATGAAGCTCAGCTGACAGACTTCCTGTAGGGTCTGGTTCTGCTTCAGGTACCAGATTTCATTTCATGGACCAGATTAAGTGACACACTAATGAAAATGCCTATTATTATCTAAAACAAAAACATATGTGAAAAGATATGCAATATGCAGAGCTGTTGTCACATGACCGACAGGACTACAAAATGTTAAATTCAATCAAGAAAAAAACCTGTTACGTCGCATTTTCATATCAATGTTTTGCTTGATAAGGAGTCAAAAAGGAGAAAAAACATTATTTAAAAACTAAATGCAGATGCAGCAAAAAAATCTCAACAAAAAATAGATTTTTTTGTGAAAAAAAGAGAAAAAACTGAACTATGAACAATATTGTGTCATGACCTACTGTGCATTGATGTTTATTTCAGAAATAAATAAAAAATAATTTTTGCATTTTCAAAGCATTTTGAGTGCATTGCCCAGCTCTACGTTACAGGTTTAAGTGAATGTAATAATTCATACTGCAGAAATAATACATCAGGACAGTCAGCAAGTCTGAACATTACCAGTGTGATGGGATGAAACACAAAGGAAATCCTTACCTAACGTGTCACACTTGTCTTTTGCACGGCAGATGTCCTCCCTGAGAAACAAACACTCATGATACAATACACGTGTTTATGCTTTAAATCAAGTTCAATCCACTGTCGTAATGAAAATCACATGATCAAAGGTGTGACTTAAGAAGGCAAAGGTTATAAGGTCAAAGGTCAAGTTAAGGTCACCTGGTTATGAGAAGAGCTGTGTCATGATGGCCCGGGTGACTGTCGTCCAAAACATTGTGACTTTGTTGCCACACGCAGAAGTTATGAAGCGTCGCCGTGGCGTAGAAGTTTATATTCGGTCCTTCCTGAGGAAAAACACACACTTTAAAACACAAAGCAAATTATTATAACTGATCGGAGAGAAATAACGTCTCAGGTATTGCTCATTTAAGTCTATTATTTCTCTAAGGTATCAACCCTTTTTTATCCTAGACTTCCACATAAATGAGTCGGCTCAGATCATTTGATGAGAAATGATTGAGATCATATTGAGATCTCTGAGTTTTTATGTCAAGACTTTGTGATCTTGAGCAAATCTGAGCACAGTTTGAGACATTATTGAGATATCTTCTGAAACTGTAGAAGAGACACGTGTGAGATTATTGGGGTCTTTTTCCCTGGAGAAACATCTGAGACACAAGATACGTCTAAATTTAATAAACTCATGTCTAGGAGAAACAATTGAGAATGCAAAGAGATCTCATGTTGCTCGTTTATGTCTCAGGACACTTAATGCATTATTTCACTAAAGTATCAACCTTGTCTCAGATGCTTCCCCTAAACTTTCCTCATAAATGAGTCGGCTCAGATCATTTAATGAGAAATGATTGAGTTCATATTGAGTTTTGATGGCATACTTTGGGGTCTTGAGCAAATTTGAGCACAGTTTGAGACATTATTGAGATCTCTTCTAATCTCTGTGAGATTATTGGAGTCTTTTTCTCTGGAGAAACAGGACACAGACACAGGAGACATTGCTGTCTGGGAGAACCAAATGAGAATGCAATGAGATCTCATGTTGCTCGTTTATGTCTCAGGACACTTAATGCATTATTTCACTGAAGTATCAACTTTGTCTCAGATGTTTCCCCTAAACTTCCACATAAATGAGTCGGCTCAGATCATTTGATGAGAAATGATTGAGATCATATTGAGATCTCTGAGTTTTTATGTCAAGACTTTGTGGTCTTGAGCAAATCTGAGCACAGTTTGAGACAGAAATTTCTTCTGAAACTGTAGAAGAGACACGTGTGAGATTATTGGGGTCTTTTTCCCTGGAGAAACATCTGAGACACAAGATACGTCTAAATTTAATAAACTCATGTCTAGGAGAAACAATTGAGAACGCAAAGATCTCATGTTGCTCGTTTATGTCTCAGGACACTTAATGCATTATTTCACTGAAGTATCAACTTTGTCTCAGATGCTTCCCCTAAACTTTCCTCATAAATGAGTCGGCTCAGATCATTTAATGAGAAATGATTGAGTTCATATTGAGTTTTGATGGCATACTTTGGGGTCTTGAGCAAATCTGAGCACAGTTTGAGACATTATTGAGATCTCTTCTAATCTCTGTGAGATTATTGGGGTCTTTTTCTCTGGAGAAACATCTGAGACACAGGAGACATTGCTGTCTGGGAGAACCAAATGAGAATGCAACAAGATCTCATTTGTCATTCTTCTTTCCAAAAGCACGTTTTCTGATGTACCTGTTCATTATGTATGACGATGAGTTTGACGATCATGATGTTGATGAGGTTTCCTACACTGGGGTCTCGGTAGATCGCAGCAACCTGAAACGACAGAGGCGTTTAGTCAAAAATACCCATAAACCACTGCACTTCCAAATATACTGATAAACCACATTGACACATCAGATGTCTATGAATCATGTTTGAGGGTTTTTCTTGCCCAAAAGTCAAATGACTGTCCTGCTCTAGATCTTCTAAACCATTTTAAAAGAGCAAAATTCCAGGTCAAATCCTGCCGTAAGACTGAGGCGATCCAACAGGAAGTCATTAGTTAACCATAAACACTGAGGGTTTAGAAGAAGCCAAAGGGGAAACCTAGACAGACGGCTACAATTACACACGGAGACAGACAGAGGGGAACATCTCCACTATAAATCACTGTCAGGCGCACTAATGGAGTCTTCTGATTGGCTGAGAGAACACGCCCACACCACCATGACATCATCAGTACACTAAAACCCAATCAGATCAACATTTTATTGTTTATTTGCCTAAATAAAAGGCAGTATAATGAACCTAATTAGCTCTGAATCTCTAGTGTGAATGTGCTCTTACTCTCACTGACAAAGTACTATAGTATTCTCTGAAGAACCTGGTGTAAATATTGTCCATATGTTGTTTTGAACAGTTTTTACTCATTTATATCTGGATTTAAAACCAAAACTGGCTCATTAAGTCAAAATATATGGACCGGAGCAGTGCAGGTGGTCAGAAGACCTCCTGATGGTTCATATCAAAGCACGGCCTTGTGGGTAAAAAGTACAGCCAAGTTATTATGGAGTAAATCAGTGCATGAGGTTTGGAATCAATTATTGATTAAAACTATTTAATAGACTTCAAACAGACTGAGACCAACAGCAGATTTATGAGCTCAAAAACAAGTCTTACAGACCTGTTCCTCTAACAATAACACCACATAATTCATTTTTGATGGTATAAAAGAGAGAGAAAAGGAAAAAAAGTGTTCATTTACTTACTACTGACATGATTGTAAGTATGTAGTGCTCCAGGTTTCGCCCGTGATGTCGAACCATCTTGGTGTCGGCCGTCACCATGAGCTCAACGAAGCGCGGGTACGACAGGAAGCGTCTCTTGCGTGAACGGGAGCCCCTGGAATCATCTTTGGAATGAGCCGTGCGCTTCTGCATCGTTTCCTGTATCGACATCACTTCCTCTTCCAGAGTTCTGTTGCTATGGAGACTGATGCGATCCTTGTCGTGATGTTCTGTGGGAAAAGAAACAAATCTTCATTAAGCCTTTTACTGTATTACAGTAAAATATTAAATTCATATATATGGTTAATGTGTATTTAAAGGCATTTGTATTGTTAAATATTTAACTAATATATTTAAAAAATAAAATGGTTCTACTACTATTACTACTACAAATAATTTATTTCTTAATATATTAATATATAAACATTACGATTACACTATTACATTACATACAATATTTTAGAGTTTCATTATTAATAAATATCTCAATATACAATTTAATAATAAATACTTTTATTATTACAATTCTTCATAAACATTTTACTGTACTACAGTAAAAATGTAACATATATATAAAAGGAGTAAAATGGTTTAAATACACATTTTTATTTCTATTTTAAAACATATAAACATTACAATTTAATATTTAGTTTTATTATTAATAATATATATATATATATTTCAATAAACAATTTAATAATAACATACTTTTATCATATCAAACCCATTTTACTGTATTACAGTAAAAATTTAATTAATATATGAAATAATATATATTTAAAGGGAGTAAAATATGTATTTTTATTTATATTTTTAAATATTAACAAATATTTTCAGAAATAAAACTTTACACATATTAATAATAATAATAATTTATATGTAAATAAATTTACACACAAAAACAGAACTAACTAACATATAATACAAACATTTAAAATTGCACTGCTCAGAGCTTCATTATTAATATATATATAAATATTTAGTTTAAATGCATATACATTTTTTATTTTTTTTAAATCGGTTTCATTTTAATATTATAAATACTACAATGCATTATGAATAAAAAATTAAATAATAATAATGATAATAATATATAAAATATTTTTAAATATATATTTATATATAAAAATAAATAGAAATAATTCATATTTAATATTTTATGCTACCATTTGTTATTTCAGTTTCATTATTCATATCATACATATTACAATAATAACAATGAAACGGTGTTTCCTCTCCAAGCAGTGTGTCTTTGACCCTTTAGTGACAGACTGAAGGAGTGTTTCTGTCAGATGATCTGAGGCTGTAGAGAAGAACGCAGGAGGAGGAGGAGAAGGAGGAGTGGAGCGACTGATGTAAACGCTGAGCCACATGTGGGATTACATCAGAGCGGCGCGTGCTGGAAAACAGCCACGTCTGATTCCAGATCAGCTGAGACCCTGATACAACTACTGCAGCACTGATGGCATATGAAACATATGTCTGTTCAGATCAGGATCAGTGTGTGAACAGAGGTCTTGATTCTCCAGCTCTGATCTCGGAGTGTGTGAGAGCGCGAGCCCACCGAACACAAGAGTTCAGTCCATTGAGAAATCAGCAGAGAAAGAGCTTTGCAGGACGCTCTGGACTGACGCCCGTAGAGGCACTTCCTGTCCCATCAGCCGACGCTGGCTACTACAGCCAACTAACCCACAACCATTAAAGACAGCACTGTTACTTCAAACTACATTTATTTTTATTTCAGCTAGTTGCCTTTTCATTTAGTTTAACTTGAAATACTAACTAAATTAATAAAAACTATAGTAATAATAAAATATCAAAAACACAACACTAAAACTTGAAAACTACTACTGGTACTACATTTTGTTGTTGTTTTTTTATTTCTAAATATACTTTTTACATGTATAAAAAATTAATTTCAGAGTTTCATTATAATATTATAAATAATAATAATATGGCCATAATAATACTACTACTTATTTTTAATATATATATATATATATATATATATATATATATAGAGAGAGAGATTTATTAAGAAAACAAAAAAAAACAAAACACACATTATAATATTATAAATATTACAATATATTATTAATAATAATAATAATAATAATAATAATAATATTAACAATGGTAATACGAACTACAACTAATTATTATTATTATAAAATATATATAAATATATTTTAAAATACAAAAACTAAAAGAAATGACAAAATCACACATTTTTAATATTATAAACATTACAATATATTATAAATAATGATATTACCAGTGGTAATAATACTACTACTACTGATATAGTTAAAACAAAAATTACAACTAAAAACGCATGTTATAATATTATAAAAAATACAATATATTATAAATAGTAATAATTATAATATTTACTACTTATTATTATTAATAAAAACTCTATAGATAATTTTTTTTTAAAACAAAAACACAAAAATTACTAAAACAAAAGTGTAAAAACTGATTCAAATGATCAATGCAAACTCTATAACGGCATCTCTGAACGTCACTGATCTGAGTACAGCGATCCCAGTGAGGTTTTGGGTGAAAATGAACTCGAGCGCTAACGTTCAGGGAAACGTCTATTGGATTACACTGGGCTTTAATGTCCAGTTTGAGGTCAGTTTAGGCCACTTCCCATCATCATCATCTTTGAGCCGACACTTTGAACAAACTCCAGCGGTCGCAGCAGGAAAAACTCCAGCAAATGAAGACGACACGGCCTGCAGACACACACACACACTCTACCAGGACATCTGCCATGTGTTTATTCACACAGACTAGCACGGGTGTAAACCACCCTCACATGCTCGTGCTCCGAGTCGAGCCAGCGAGAGCGGTTGTTGTTGATGGGACCTTTGACACAAGCCTGGACTTCTTCACAAAGTTTGATGCTGATCTAAACACTGAGATCATTGATGGGAACCCGTAAATCATGAGAATGGACTCTAGTTAAAGTCAACAGGACAGTAAAACAGCACATTCACTGAACTCCAGGCCATACTGTAGACACGCAGACTTATTAAAACAGGGCTCATTCAATCAAGGGCTTATCTACTTTATAGTAAGTAAATATATTAAATATATTTAACAAAAATAGAATACAATAAATAAATAAATTAAAAAATAAATATTTAAATACATATGTTAAAACATATTTAGCAAAATTAAATAAATAAATAAAAATATATTTTTAGAAAAAAATTAAATAAATGAATAAATATAAATAAAATTTTAAATAGATATTTTAAATACATTTTAAAATATATTTAGCACAAATAAATAAATGAATAAATACAATTAATTAATAAATATATCCATTTTAAAATATATTTGGCAAAAACGAAACACAATAAATAAATAAAATAATAATAAAAAATATATTTAAATAGATATTTTAAATAAATTATAATATATATTTAGAATTTTTTTTAAACAAATTAATAAATGAAATAAATGTTTAAATATATTTTGCATTAATATATATATATATATATATATATATATATATATATATAGCAAAAATAAAAAATAATAATGCAATTAAATAATAATTAAAAATATAAATATTTAAATATATTTAGTAACAATTGCTTAAAATAAACTGAACTGAACTGTTTTAAGGTTTTAAGGTTCTTTATTTGAAACTGGATGAAGAGTTTTCCAGGTCTGCTCTTCAATGACCATAAGAAACTTCACAAACATTCAACACAAATAAATCATAAATGTCTGTAGAAAAGCAAGCGATTCATCATCAAACTCATTAACATTCTTGAGCAGACGCGCTTCTTCACCGGGTTATGTCTGAAAACCTGCAGACTATAATTAAGAGCAATCTATCGCCAGCACTGGAAGATCCAGACGTTCCTCGACTGACGCACGTCTCCATGAGCTTCACCCGCCTCTGTCTGACTGTCAGCTTCTCATCAGTCTGAGTCTGACAGACGCTCCTCAGTACGTGGGATTTTCCACATGTTTATGAAAATGATGATTCTGATCATTTACGATGAATAATATTAGTGTCATGGATCTGTTCAGATCATAAACCACTTACTATTTTATTTTATTTTATTTTAGTATTGTTTCATTATTTATTTATTTATAAATATTTATAATTATTTTATTTTATTTTATTTTATTTTATTTAAATTTTAGTATTGTTTTATTTTAATTTAATTTAATTTAATTTAATTTAATTTAATTTAATTTAATTTAATTTAATTTAATTTTATTTTATTTTATTTTAATTTTAGTATTGTTTTATTTTATTTTAATTTAATTTAATTTAATTTAATTTAATTTAATTTAATTTAATTTTATTTTATTTTATTTTATTTTATTTTATTTTATTTTATTTTTTTATTATTTATTTCGGTGTTATCCTGAACATTGTACAAGCATTAGTTTCATGTGTCATTGAACGGAAGAGAGCGTGTGTAAACATCAAGTGCTTTTGATTTTCCAGGCTAAAAAGTCGTGAAAATCAGTCTACAGGCTTTCATAGACAACCTAACCTATTTAACTTGCATTACAAGCTGTGCACATTTGCAATAAAATGTGGATTTAAGGTGCTCAAACATGACATTCGCGCGGCTCAACATCTTATTCTGACTCTATATAAACTCAGTGTGGTTTTGAGCTTCTCTGATGACAGAGAGTGTAAATGGATCCACATCCAGGTGTCGAGATGAACCACTTTAACAGCCCATATTATGGAAACGCATCTCTCAACACGTCTCGAGACGAGCCAGAGGTGAGATCAGCACTGACGGAGCGACTGAGGCCGTAAAACCACACAAACTCACCAGTGTTGCTTTAGTATCACTCTACTATTGTAGTTTTTTTAAATACTTTGAACTTGTTAAATATATATATATATATACACCGATCAGGCATAACATTATGATATTGTGTTGGTCCCCCTTTTGCTGTCAAAACAGCCCTGACCCGTTGAGGCATGGACTCCTCTAGACCCCTGAAGGTGTGCTGTGGTATCTGGCACCAAGATGTTAGCAGCAGATCCTTTAAGTCCTGTAAGTTGCGAGGTGGGGCCTCCATGGATCGGAATTGTTTGTTCAGCACATCCCACAGATGCTCGATTGGATTGAGATCTGGGGAATTTGGAGGCCAAGTCAACACCTCAGACTCGTTGTTGTTCTCCTCAAACCATTCCTGAAACATTTTTGCTTTGTGGCAGGAGCATTATCCTGCTGGAAGAGCCACAGCCACCAGGGAATACCGTTTCCATGAAAGGCTGTACATGGTCTGCAACAATGCTTAGGTAGGTGGTACGTGTCAAAGTAACATCCACATGGATGGCAGGACCCAAGGTTTCCCAGCAGAACATTGCCCAAAGCATCACACTGCCTCCGCCGGCTTGCCTTCTTCCCATAGTGCATCCTGGTGCCATGTGTTCCCCAGGTAAGCCACGCACACGCACCCGGCCATCCACGTGATGTAAAAGAACACGTGATTCCTCAGACCAGGCCACCTTCTTCCATTGCTCCGTGGTCCAGTTCTGATGCTCACGTGCCACTGTTGGTGCTTTCGGCGGTGGACAGGGGTCAGCATGGGCACCCTGACTGGTCAGCGGCTATGCAGCCCCATACGCAACAAACTGAGATGCACTGTGTATATTCTGACACCTTTCTATCAGAACCAGCATTAACTTCTGGAGCAATTTGAGCTCCAGTAGCTCGTCTGTTTGATCGTCTGTCTCCGGTTCTCCACTGTTCCTTCCTTGGAGCACTTTTGATAGATCCTGACCATTGCAGACCGGGAACATCACGTTAAACTACATTTAAATGACATTGCTTTGAGAACTAGCTGACATAAATTAAATTTTTCTATTAACATATATTTTATTTCAAGTGTTATTTTAGTATCACTGAGTACTGTGAAATTAATATTTGTAATTTTTTTTATATTTATTTTTTAATTTTAGTATTTTTGTGTGTGTTTTTGACTTTTTTATGTCTATATGATGTTAATTAATTTTTATTACAATTGCATTACGTTAAATACAATTTTTTTTTTACTGAAAATGTTTTTTCCACAGGTTTTATTGTTAGTTAACTATAATAATCTGAAAACTCACAAGCTTGTGCCACGTTAAAATCACACACATTCACATTCAAAAGGAGGAAACCTCAACAATGACAACATTCACTATATCACACACACACTCAAACTAATAGGAAGCAGCACTAGACGTCAGACCGAGACGACGTTGGCGTTTCTGGAGTCGCTTAGAGGACGATTCGCCTGTCGCTCACAATCAAGAGATCTGAGATGGACGGATGCCAGGCCTGCGACAAACATTCACCCGTATCTCGTGACAACAATCGCTTCAGAGATAAAAGTGCTGCGTTTGTTCTCCGCCGTTGTCTGTTTCAAACGAGTGCTTACAAGGAGATGACGAAGGCAAAAACACCCTCATCCTCTCCATTCAGCAGAACAGACACAAACACACCAAAACATGCTCATGCAGGGAAGAGAAATCACACATTAATATCTTAAACTGTGCTTGTTTGGGTCTGTTTGAGCGGAAAAATCTGAGAGATTAAAGTTGATACATAAACTAAACGTACCTGAGAACTTCATTAAATTAACTCATGAGCCATGAAAGAGCAACCTTTGAAGAATAAACTTTCAGGGAAGCATAACGTCACCGGCTGTCCACTTGGGACACCTCCACCTCCAAACTGGGACAGTTGGCACGATCCGAACGCATCCCATCTTCCCTTTCATCCTCCTCTGTGTCTCTCTCCGTCCAATCGCAGCTCTGATTTAAGACAAGACTCCTCTTTCAAGCCAGACATAAAGAAGTGCAGGCAAGGCCGTGGCATCACTGACCCTCACAAAGACGGCCTTTATGTGTCCGCACAACCTGCTGAGGACGCTTGAAGAGAAAGAATCCCTCCAAACCATCCTGAACCGCTGACGAGAGTCTCACTACAGCAACTCAAGCTCCATTAGGACTCGGTTACACTTTATTTTACAGTGTCCTTGTTACATACATTGCATGTTTTTACTATAGTAATAACAGTAACTTATGCATAATTACATGCAACTAACCCTCAACCAAACCCTAACCTTTAATGTGACATAGTTACATTGTACTTACTTAAATAAGTACTGAGTAATATTAATTAACTACATGTACTGAGGGTTACGCTTAGTATTCTGTCTTACTTGTAATTATGCATAATTTACTGTTACATGTAGTAACGTGCAACTATGTCACCTTAAAGTAAAGGGTAACACTTTATTTTAGTGTCCTTGTTACACGTTACATGTAGTTACTGTAGTAATAACTATAAATTATGCATAATTGCATGCAACCAAACCCTATTCCTAACCCTAATCATATAGCAAGTACATGTAGTTAATTATTATTACTCGGTACTTAAATGTATAATTACACTGTAACATGGACACCTTAAAATAAAGTGTAACCAAATAAAGTGTTACCCATTAATCGTATATACAAGATTATATACGAAATTCAAATTATTATCATCGTTTTCCAATGAAAGGTTTGAGTATCACTGTAGTTGTATTATGGTACTAATACTTGTATTAATTATGGAGTGTTTATTGTCTAAACACAGTCGTTACAGAAGGTCATGTGATCTGAATCTTAAAAATTCTTGAAACGAGACAAATTCACTTGAGAAGCAACTTTGAGTAAGATTGTATTGTGATGAGTGTTGGGGAAAGTTATTTTTAAAAGTAATGTGTTACAAATTTGCGTTACTCCCTAAAAAGTAACTAATTGTGTTACTTAGTTACTTTTTATGGAAAGTAAAGTGTTATGTTACTTTTGTGCTACACTGTAAAAAAATATGATCAATAAGTTATGACAACATGTTTGTACATTGCTTTAACTCAAAATAAAACTTACCAATTCACAAGATTAATGGAATGCATAGCTGATATAAAAAATTGGATGACTAGTAATTTCCTGCAACTTAATTCAGAATAAACGGAATTTTTAATTATTGGACAAAAAAACTCCACATGTAGTAACCTAGAATACTGTCTAACACTTGATGGCTGCTCTGTCAAGTCCTCGTCGTCAGTGAGGAACCTGGGTGTGCTCTTTGATACCAATCTCTCATTTGAAAGCCACGTTTCTAGCATCTGTAAAACTGCATTCTACCATCTTAAAAATATATCTAAATTACGGCATATGCTTTCAATGCAAAATGCTGAACAGTTAGTTCATGCGTTCATGACCTCAAGGCTAGATTATTGTAATGCTCTACTGGGTGGTTGCCCAGCTCGCTTAATAAACAAACTGCAGCTGGTCCAAAACGCAGCAGCTCGAGTTCTTACTAGAACCAGGAAGTATGACCATATTAGCCCGGTTCTGTCAACACTGCACTGGCTCCCTATTAAACATTTTAAAATCTTGCTAATTACTTACAAAGCACTAAATGGTTTAGCTCCCCAGTACTTGAGCGAGCTCTTAACGCATTATACTCCATCACGTCTATTGCGGTCTCAAAACTCTGGCCAGTTGATAATACCTAGAATATCAAAATCAACTGCAGGCGGTCGATCCTTTTCCTATTTAGCACCCAAACTCTGGAACAGCCTTCCTAGCATTGTTCGGGAAGCAGACACACTCTGTCAGTTTAAATCTAGACTAAAAACACATCTCTTTACTATGGCATACACACAAAACATTATCAATTTCTATTATTCAAATCAGTTAAATGATTGTCAGGCTGCATTAACTAGGTCAGCCGGAACCGGGAACACTTCCCATAACACCTGATGTACTCGTTACATCATAAGAAGAATGGCATCTACGCTAATGTTAGTCTCTCTGTTTATCCCGAGGTTTACCGCAGTCAGCCGGATCCGGGCCGTATCCAGATCAGATGGTGGATCTGCGCCTGGACATGACCAGCTCATCCCTGAAGTGTCTGCAGAGACTGTGTCAATTAGTCTACCCTCTGTAAATGCCGCATCGGCATTAATTTAAGACAGAAACTTTTTCTCACCTGGGTTTGGCTTGCTTGTTTTATTAAAACAAACAAAAAAGTAATATTTTCATACCAAAAGTGAACTTAAGCCTCAAGATGGAGGAAATGCGAATTCACACCTGTAATCTCAAAGATTTCAGACTGTGCTGGATTCTGGATCTTACTTTAGCAATAAAAACAACAAAATGAAACACAAATGTGATGTGAAGTGATTATCAGTATGGTTGAATCGGTTCATCAAAGGTCAGCAGCAAAGACATTGGTTAATAAAGTGAGATTAAATACATAAAGTACACTTGTGTTATTTAACATATTTAATTATTAAATACGTATTTACTTCAAACATTACTTAAAAAAAGTAATCTGATTGCGTAACTCGCGTTACTTGTAATGCGTTGCCCACAACACTGAAACTTTTCTTTTTTACTTAGTATAGTTAGTAAGTTACTATAAATAAATGAAATTAATCTAAGTTCAGTGTGACATTAGTTCAGTGTATATATAAAATATAAAATATACAATTATATATAATTATACATACACACTCTAAAAAATGCTGGGTTGTTTCAACCCAAATTTGGGTCAAATATGGGCAAACCCAACCGTTGGGTCCCGTTGTCCATATTTGACCCACATTCAGGGTGAAACAACCCAGCATTTTTTAGAGTGTACATATAATTATATTTAAAAATTATGACCCAATGGGGTCAGAAAAATAATTTAGTTTTCCCTTTGAATTAAGTTTTATAATTGGCAGATATTTTGTTTTAAGCACAAACAAACAAGATTTAATATCTTCAGTCATTCTGCTTCTCCAGTAAATGCATCTTGTTTTAGGAACGTTTATATATTTGTGCTGGAAAACAAGACAGAAACACTGAGGAAGAACATCATATTTGCTGTGCATTAGTTATGATACGGTGTTCACTAAAGCCCTTTAAACGGGTTAGTTTAGTGTCTTTATGCGCAGATCACTGAACACACAGATCAAGGCGGGCTCGTTTCTGCCAGCTGTGTGTCATGCACAAAAACAATTACCAAAGTACATGAAGCATTTGCCCCATAAAACCCTGAAGATCCCGGTTAATCGGTCTGCCTTTGCAGCATTCATCTGGAGTTCTGGCACTCCTCAAACACAAAACAAACAGAGCCGCTCTGAAACTGAGCTGTCCTGGCAGCGCCGGCGCTCGGAGGCCAGCGAACACACTAACTACACCAGATTAAGTCCAGACGCTCAGCTCTTCCGTGCTTTGGCGGCGCTGGTTCGGGCGTGTGCGTGCCGCGAGCGAACCACACTTAAAGACTCTTGGATCTCTGGCACCGGCGGGAGGAGAGGCGGTGGGTGGCAGGTGCACGAGCGCACAGGTGATCAACCTCACCAGAGCCCCTTTGAGGCAAGGCATTTCAGCCGCAGCCATGTTTGAAACAGTACTTGCACTTGCATGACTGAAACAGCTATCTCTTCGAATGGGGAAACATCAAATTCTCCAAAGCTGCATTCAATTTCATATCTGAAATCCCAATGAAATCAGCTGCAGTGACGCAATGACTTTACCATTCAACGATTGGCTGTTTTGTTTGTTTACAACAGCTCACTGGATGACAACTAGTGATACACAACTGAGATCTGAGCAATGAACGAACAGCATCTGAGACTCCTGAACATCAGTTATCAGTGTGTATTTCAGGACAGACTCTGAGAAAGCGAGGTGTTAATCGGTAGACGCGTCAGCAAACAGTGACTCATTTGTCCGGCCGTGACATGCAAAGCTTTGGAAATATTTTCCAGCAACACCCTGCAATCTAATACACACTTAGATCTTTAGATTTCTAATCGCTTATGCTTTATAATGGCACGCTTATTGGAACATTAGTGGTGTCTGGTAAGTCAATCACTACTAGCGCTCATAGGGATCAGATCTCTAACACCAAGTATTAAAGCAGCGTGTGCATCATCCTGCTCGTCTGAATCATATTTAGAGACTCAAGCGAGAAAGAAACCACATAGCAAAGACCCAGAACACTGTAGCAACCACCTAGCAACTGTAACTAGATTAATAAAGTTTGGGAACAAACTTTGATGTTGGCCTGAGAAAGCCTAGCCTGAAAGTGTTTATGTATGGATGCATGTATGTGTGTGTTTGTGTATGTATGTATGTATGTATGTATGTATGTATGTATGTATGTATTTATGAATGATGTATGGATGGATGTATGCATGGATGTATGGATGTATGCATTTATGTGTGCATGTATGTATGTATGAATGGATGGATGGATGTATGGATGGATGTATGGATGTATGGATGTATGGATGTATGCATGGATGGATGGATGTGTGCATGTATGGATGATGGATGTATGCATGGATGGATGGATGTGTGCATGTATGTATGAATGATAGATGTATGTATGTATGGATGGATGGATGTATGGATGTATGGATGATGGATGTATGGATGTATGCATGTATGGATGGATGTGTGCATGTATGGATGATGGATGTATGCATGGATGGATGGATGTGTGCATGTATGTATGGATGATGGATGTATGGATGTATGCATGGATGGATGGATGTGTGCATGTATGGATGATGGATGTATGCATGTATGTATGGATGATGGATGTATGTATGGATGGATGAATTATGTATTGACGTATGGATGATGGATGTATGGGTGGATGTATGTATAGATGGATGTAAGGATGTATGTATGGATGATGGATGTATGCATGGATGGATGGATGTGTGCATGTATGTATGGATGATGGATGTATATATGGATGGATGGATGTATGTATGGATGGATGTATGAATGTATGGATGTATGAATGATGTATTGATGTATGGATGATGGATGTATGGGTGGATGTATGTATGGATGGATGTATGGATGTATGGGTGTATGAATGATGTATTGATGTATGGATGTATGGGTGGATGGGTGGATGGGTGTTTAGATGGATGGATGATGGATGGATGATGTATTGATGTATGGATGATGGATGTATGGGTGGATGTATGTATGGATGGATGTATGGATGTATGAATGATGTATTGATGTATGGGTGGATGGGTGGATGGGTGTTTAGATGGATGTATGGATGTATGAATGATGTATTGATGTACGGATGATGGATGTATGGGTTGATGGGTGTTTAGATGGATGCATGGATGGATGGATGGATGACAGATGTATGCATGCATGTACCTTTGGATGTATGTAAGGATGGATGCATGTATGGATGATGGATGTATGGATGGGTGCATGTATGTTTGGATGTATGGATGGGTGGATGAGTGTATAGATGGATGTATGGATGGATCTTGAATCAGAATAACTTCCCCCTCCCTCTCTCTTTCTTCTCTTCTCTGATGACGAGGGCGGGGCAACCTGTCACTCACATGAGATCCACCAATAGCAAAACACAACCATCCAATCAGTTCCCCACAGACAAAATCAAGCCCCGCCCTACATTTGTTCTTGTTCCAGAAACATTTGTTGTTGTTCCAGAAGTGTTTCACTGGGATATATGGCACAATAGGGAAGAAAAGACGAGTGTAACTTCCCTTTCATGACCACTTCAAAACACAGACCGTGGTTACAGGAGCGCTGACACTGAATCATCTTCTTCAGAGCGCTCGGTATCTGAGCATCAGACTCCGTTATCAGATTGAAGGGCCAGGACACCTTCATCCACAACAATCTGCTCAAGTCTCTGATGCATGACCCCGATCACACGTCACATCTTCACAATAGAGATGCGAAGGTGGGTAGAAGGTGTGTTCACCTGAAAAATCTTCATTTACAACCTCATGCAAAGGATCATTTGTCTAAAGGCTCAAACTATTATTTCATATGTCAGCGTTAAGCACTTACAGCACTGTAGAATGTAGCAGCATCATATAAACTATTTTCTGAATGACATGTAAATGATGACAGAACTTGGATCTCTGCGTGCATTATCTCTTCAAGATCACACTAAATGCGTTTGAACTGAAGGAGTGATCCAGTGTTTGTGTGTGTCGGAGATTTCTGCAAAGTGTCTGGAGCGGCTGGAGTTGATTTACTTTCATTAGATGAAGAATTCCAATAACCGGCTCATAATGAAGACGCTAATCCTCACAATAACCCCACGCCAGCATGCTTAAAACTGCACCGCTGAGAATGGAAACACCGACTTTCCACACGCTCAGAACAGATCCTGAACATTTATATTCGAGCTCTGAAATGCAGGAAGCCTGAAGCTGTTACCTGAGGAGGTGCACGGCTGCGTGTCAGGTGACTTCCTGTCTGCGTGGCGTCTGTAGACGAGGTGAGGTTTGTTATGCTCTTCCTCATACTCCTCTCCATCGGCGCTCAGCAGCGGCTCCAGGAAGAACTGACCGCTGTGTGTCGTGAACGTGCCGATCTGAAGAAGCAAAACACCACAGATTGAGTCACATGATGATTTCTGACAGTTACTTTAATGAGTGATCAGACGCACAATATTCACCCGCCACAGTAGTTTTTATAAGAAACACATTACTGGTGTGCATCTTGAGACAAAACAATGGCAATGACATGTTTTAAGAGCTGTCAGTGCAAGTTGCTTTCAGTTAAAACAGTAAAGGCCATATTTCTGTGATTTTAAGATGGTCCACTTCATGCTGTACATAATAACACCTCTTGTCAAATGGCATATTGGCATGTAAATAGTATTTAATTAATTGAATAAATAAATAAAAATACAAAATAAATAAATAAATATTAAAATAATAATTAAAATAATAACAACATATATAATAAAATGAAATAAACACTAATAGTTAGCAAAATAAATACAAAATAAATCGTAAACAAAATATGTTTTAGAAAATTATGAAATAGAAATAAATATTACAAAATTTAAAAATGTAGTTAAAAAAATAAATAAAAAATGAACAGTAAAATAAATAAATAATAAATGAATAGTAAAAAATTATAAAATTAATTAAATAAAAAATTAATAGTAAAATAAAATAAACATGAATAGTTAACTAAATAAATAAATGGCTAGTAAACAAACTAAGTTTAAAAAAATAGTAAAATAAATAAATAAATAAAAATAAATATTTAAACAGTCAAAATAAATAATACAATAAAATTTATAAAAATGTATAGTTAAAAAGTAAATAAAAATTAACAGTAAAATAAATAAATAATAGTAAAAAATAATAAAAAATAAAAATAACAAAATAATTAACTATTATAGTAAAATAAAATGTATAAAAAATTAATAGTAAACAAAATAAATGAAAATGGATGGTAAATAAAATAAATAAATAGTAAATAAAATAAATCAAAATGAATGAAATGTAATGGTAAAAATATATATATAAAAAAAAAACATAAAAATAATAAATAATGAGGCATAATGATTGACATTCCTAATGAAGGCCCCTGGAATCATGGTTTATCACTACGGCAACACATTCAAATACAGAATTCCAGAGTCCTGCACACATTCCGAACGGAAGCCGGTACAAACAGCGAGATCTGAAGCGCTGCTAGTCTGATGAGACTGTACGGAAAACACCCGACACAAACACACCGGCAAATAATGAAGTGGAAGAACGCTTGAACAAATGGAAACATGTTTGACAGGAACTCGATTAGTCTGTACTGAATCTTCTCCAGATCACAATCTCTGTCAATCACATCCACGTCACTGGCCTGGTATTCATCTTCCCTCAGAAACACGGGAGGAAAGGTCACTTCTGTCTCGTCCCACGACGTGACCTTCACATGAACAGCCTTTTCCACAAGAACACAATCAAAGCAACTGAAGGAACAGATCAAACCCACCTAAAAACGCAAAGAGTATCATAAGAGTCGTCTGTATGAGGGAAAGAGGTTGTGAGTGACAGCAGAAACGTGTAAAAGCGTCACATTAAGATGCTGTCGCTCAACACACAGCGTTCATTAGGCCAATTCAGAGGACGTGAGCGTGAATATTTCAGTTTCAAACGTTTCTGACAGGTAAACACTCGCTGGCAGCCTTGGGGATGGAAAGATGACATAAGTTTCCCTTCGCACGTGCACTTAGAAATCAGATCCCACAAATCCCTAAGAATACAGTATTGATGGACAGAAACACACACACACACACACACGCTCAGACACGACTCTAATGCGCTTCAACAGCCCTTACAATAAAGACAAAGACAAAGGTAAATTATAGTTTGATATACGCGTTCATCTCATGAAACCGGTCAAGAATAACTCAGGCTTATATTTCATCACTAAATCAAAGAGTAGTAATAGAAGTATTAATAAAATAATGACATTTTACAAAAAGAAAAGAAAGTCTATTTTTAGGACCATTGGGATTTTTTATTTACTATTTATCATAATAATTAAAAACATTTGCTTTCCAAATTCTCACTATAGTGATGAAAACAAGATGCATTGTTATAACTGTAACGGTTTTATTATGACTGTAAAGTATCTTTACTTAATGAACTTTTTGTCGTACTGCAGATTAAAATCAAGCAAAAATTATTTCTAAAAAATAAGCTTAATTTTATTTTTCTTAATACAGCAAAATATAATTATGGTTAACTGGTTAAATAAATGAATATAAATAAATATAATAAATATATAAAACATTAATAAATATTAATAAATAAATAGAATTAAATTAAAAAAGAAATTATATATATTTTTTTATAATATAATATATATATATATAATTATGTGCAAAATATAAATAATATTTTGCATAAATTAATTATTTTGTGGATATAATATAATATAATATAATAATAAAATTATATTAACATTATTGGTTTATTTAAAGGAACTACATAATTAAAGGAAAAAAGGGATTTAAGAAAATAAAGAAAGAGAAATAAGAACCGTTCCAGTTCTACTGTAGTAGGCTAAACTATTTGCAAATATATCATTTTTTAAATATGCACACATTCACTTTTATTCGTATGCCTAATATGTACACACATACACAGATGTACACAAATCATGTAAATAATGTCATCTTTTCAATTCAAAACTGTGAATTTTCATAAAATTTCATAAAAGTGATAGAAGTTTGCATCACTACATTACTGCCAGTCACTGAACGGCTTTATTGTAAAACAGTTGTCAGATATTATACGTTTAGCGACTTACATCTTACGACGCACTCTTTCACTGGGGGGATGCGCACTAACCGTAAGCCCCGCCCACTTTTATTTGATTGGCCGTCTCTCATTCTGACAGTGACGAGCGCTGTTAGACCGGACTGTAAACGGAACATCTGACTTTTGTCAACAATCAGAGCGGTGTGTAGTGGAGTACAGCAGAGCAGCATCAACAATATCAAATATTGGGGGGGATAATCTGGACGTTTCTAATTATTCGGGGGGACTCGTCCCCCTCAATGTCTATGGTGGTGACGGCCCTAGATTTGCATGTATATATACACATATCTTAAATGTTTAAATGATTTCCCCGTACAGTATGGTGTGACTTTATACCCATATTTCTGTATAGTTTTACAACGCTACTTTTTGTAAGACTGTTGGCAGTGAAGTGACTCCAGATTAGCGCTTCAGGTTTCCTGTGTAAATCCATTGGCTCATGCCAGCTGTGGGCGTCAGAGGTCATCCGAGGTCATTCTCACAGAGGCCATGAACATCTGTCCTGAAGGTATTACGCTCAGGTGCGGACAGGCGCTGTCGACAGGCATCATGAGCAGAGCGAGAGGAGAAGATCAGCGCACCTGACGGCTCTTATACTTTAACAGAAGGATTATGGGTCACTGTCAGCGGCCTCAGGACCACGGGTTCTCTCTCTTCCCATCATGCAATGCTTCTAACTACTGAAGTGCTTCTCTTTCATGATTGGAAACTAGTGGCTGCTGTTGAGATCTGAGCACTGAAGCGAAACTCGTTTCCTGTCCGTTCTGCTGGCAGGACACACAAAACGGACTGCCCTTCACTATGTAATATAATCTTTCTTTCAAATTTCAAATGGAAATCTGAATCTGATTTCAATTTCTAAAAATGACAAACTAAACTCATTTGAATCAATTATTAAGAACTTGTTTGTTTATTTATGGTCAGGGTGATAAAAGAAGCAAAATATGAAAAGAAAATTTTTTAATAAGAAATGTTACTAAAAACACATTTATCCTTTTTATTCTGGCCTCCTCTTGCCACTTCAATAAAACAAGGACTTTAACAAAAAAATCACAAGTTTAACACGTCAAATAATATGCTAAATATGGCAAGAATAATTTGTTTGCATTTTTAATCTAATTCTAAACAAACTTGAATCAAATATGGTTTAAAAAAAACTTATTGTTAAGAGTTTTAATGTTTTTTTTGTTCATGGCTATTTTCATAATGAGAAACAGGTTAAATGTAGCAAAATATAATAATGGAACTAAAACTTTTATAATAAATTACAAATGTTTTTAAAGTCTATCTTCAATTAAAACAAAAATGATTCTGGCTATTCTAAATAAAATAAGAACTTTTTAACATGTCAAATAATGACCTAAATATGACAATATTTGTTTTTTTTTGCTTTTCAGATGACAAACTAACAAAACTGAAATTAAATATGGTAAAAAAATCTTATTTTAACATATTGGCGGCTATTTTCATGGTGAGAAACAGGTAAAATGTAAAAAAT
Source organism: Rhinogobio ventralis (assembly GCA_039654625.1). Lineage (NCBI taxonomy): Eukaryota > Metazoa > Chordata > Actinopteri > Cypriniformes > Gobionidae > Rhinogobio > Rhinogobio ventralis. The sequence continues at coordinate 2,261,726 of CM077216.1, forward strand.
AATACATTTTACATTTTTAATAATAATATATAAAATAATAATAAAAATGTAAAATAATAATAATAATAATAGAACAAAATTTTGTTTAATAAATTACAAAGGTTTTTTTTAATTCTGGCCTCCTCTGAAAACAGTTAAGCTTTTTTTTATTATTAACATTTTTAACATGTTTGCTTGTTCACGACTATTTTCGTGGTGAGAAACCAATTAAATGAGGACAAATACAAAATTAAAAAAATTAAAATTAAATAAAATAGTTAAAAAAATTAAATAAATAATAAAAAAAAATGTTTATCTTCAATTTTAACAAAAAAAAATCTCCTCCGGATACTTCATTAAAAATAATTCAAACCAAAATTCTTCAGTTCTAACGTTTAATCAAAACAGCCGAACAGCAACTGAAGCATCAGCTTTATGTCTCTCATCTAAACCTCTGAACATGTGCACCCTTCCTCGGGCTGTTTACGACACGAGCGGGACAAAACCCGGCGCGGGAGGCTCCTGTCGTCCTCGGAGACTGACGAACGACTCGATGGCGACCTCGTGACCTCATCAGAGACTAAACGAACGAATCTTTCAGCGGCCCGCCGCCCTGCAGCGACGTTTACAGCCGGGACGAATCACCTGCCGCCGCCTGAAATCACTAATTAACAGAGGGCCGTATGCAAATGGGTCAGGAGCACATCCTCAGAGGTCAGTTAGCAAGAGCCACAGGAGGGTTCGACCGCTTGGGAAGTTGAGCAAACGGACTATATTTGAAAGACTAGACAGCTGGGTGTCATATGAACCGAATCACGTCCGTTCATTCTGTCCCATAGCCGTCATTTCTCTAAAATAAACACCCGCTCATGTCAACTCAACTAAAACAAAGGCTGATCCTCACAGATAGAACTAATCCTCTTGGATTCACTGTAATTATGAGTTTCCTGCTAGTAAAAACTTGCAATTACTAATCCCAGTTCACCGCTTAACTTCTACTCATCTGCTGTGACATCACAAAAAACAACCACAATGAAACTAGAAAACACTGAAAGTTAGATCTTTAACCACTAACCCTGAGTTTATACTCACTTGAAAAGAGGTGAATGCAACTAAACCAAAGCCTAATCCTCACAGGAAGAACTAATCCTGCATTCATGCCGGTATTAACGTAATTATGAGTTTTGAATCTCATTGAATCTGATTGATTGATGAATGTTTGAACGTGCAATTATTTTCAGGGAAACGCACGGCTAAAGTAGTTCCGGCAGGTTTTGACCGCATTACAGTTCCATATCACTCCGCCAAACGATTTATTTCAAGGGTCCTTACAGCCGACAACAGCAAAACACACAACGACACTGAACAAGCAAAGACATATAGTAAACAATAGGATAAAAACAAACATGTTTTTTGCCACAAAATTGTTTTATTACGTATGGACAGCACATACTCTCTTTCTCAAACGCACGCACACACACTACGGACAGAAGCGCGATGTCAGCGCGGCTCTGATGATTTTATCAGTAAAACAGTTTAGCAACTTAAAAGCTACATGACATTTCTAACTAGCGAGGAAATAACGGCGCTGTTCTTGAAGCTGGTAAACTTACAGTAGAGACGAACACTGTTGAGAGACAGACAGACGCTTCTCTCTCATAACTCACTGCATTAATAACTGCTATCAGTGGCTCAAGCCTCCGTTACGAGCTCTAAAATGACATTTTGGAATTAGCAATGGAGGCGTGGGATGAGATGTGTAAGAAATTAGTCCTGCACACAAGAGCGTTTTAAAGACAAAACCTGACAAATGTATTGAAATACAACATCTGAACAATGTTTTGAGGTGTGGTAACCGTAGTATAAGCGGAATAATTGACTCTGGCCCGTTGTATTATTGAAAAATAATGCTCCGCTTCATGCCGTGGCTGCATTTCCACCTCGGGTGCTTCTAATAATTCAGTCCATAATTCCTTCCTTATCTGCTGTGCCATCACAAAACACAACTAAAGTGGAATAGTTAGTTAACACTAAATATTACTAGTCACCAGCCCAGATCTTTAACCACTAACTCTGTGTTTATACTCACATAGAGGTGAACAACTCAAGCCTAAACCTCACAGAGAGAACTAATGCATTCATGCTAGAATTACAAGTAGTTTAATCAACCATTCTAGTAGATAGTCTATTAGTACCATAATTTTCTGCTAGTAAAAACCTCTCATGCCTTTGATGATCTCGTAATTATAAGCGGAAACCCTCTGACTAATCCCAGCAATTATTGTGACATCACAAAAAAAACAATTGAAAGGGAACAGTTAGCAAACATTACATGTTACTAGTCACCAGCCCAGATCTTTAACCACTAACTCACTAGTCTATACTCACTAGTCCAGTCCACTCAAGTCATTTCTCCCAACTAAAATAACAAGCACTGTCGTTTAAACATCCGCTCATGCCTCAAGCATGTTGCCCATCAAGACTAGAGAAGAATAACCCAACTTAGCATGTTAAACGTTACCTGTTTTTACCAACTAGTCCAGTACACTAGAGTAGAATAGAGAACAACTCAACTCAACCAATGCCTAGTCTTCACAGAAAGAACTAATCCTGTGTTCATGGCAGAATTATTAGTAGTTTAATAAACAATTAGAGTTCGTCTAGTAGTACCGTAGTAAAAACTGCTCACGTCTTTGTTGAACTCACAATTATAAGTTGGGAAACACTCATCACGTACTGTCTGAGTAGGGACTACATTTGAAATTGAACTTAGTTTGTGACCGTTAAGAAACTATACAGTATGAATGTAATCTGGACGTGCTATTCGTCATGTTGTCATTATCACGTGACCTACCAGCGCCAGTTGCGTTGCTTCACCTCCATTCATAAATGCTTTCCCATGGCCTCATGGGATAGTAAAGTGCCCATCAAATACTTCAGAATCCCGCCGGGAGTAGCAGTAGGCTTTTCGCCTACTGTTTTTCAAATACTATGAATTCATACATACTACTCTGTTGGCGTACTGTTACTATATAGTAACGCAGCGTCTGCCTAATCCCAGTTAACCACTGCGACATCACAAACAACAACCAAAACGAAACAGTTATTGAATCGAAGGCTACGACGCAAGCACTAGTGGTGAACAAACAGAGCAAGATCAATCGCACTTCGGCAATTGTGATTGTTAAAGGATTAGCTGATTTACTCACCCTCAAGCCATCCTAGGTGTATATGACTTTCTTCTTTCTGATGAACACAATTGTTATTGTTGAATAACAATTGTTGAAGTTATAATAATAAATGTGCTGACGCTTCCAAGCTTAATAATGGCAGTGACGGGTCCATTGAGTTTAAAGCCAAAAAACGTGCATCCATCCATTATAAAAGTGCTCCACACGGGGGTTAATAAAAGCCTTCTGAAGCAATGCCATGCGTTTGTGCAGGAAAAATAGCCATATTTAAAACTTTATAAAGTAAAATATCTAGCTTCCCCCAGACCGCCTTCTGTATTCAACTTACGGAAAAAGCATTACTGGCGCGACGATGACGTCGGACGTAGGATAAGCGTTTTAAACTGCAGGAGGCGTTACACTTTTTTTTACACAAACGCATCGCTTCACTTCAGAAGGCCTTTATTAACCCCCGGAGCCGTGTGGAGCACTTTTAGGATGGATAGATGCACTTTTTTGAGCTTCAAACTCATGGGCCCTGTCACTATCATTATAAAGTTTGAAAGAGCCAGGATATTTATTGATATTACTCTGATTGTCAGAAAGAAGAAAGTCATATACACCTAGGATGGCTTGAGGGAGAGTAAATCTTGTGAACTACTTCATTAAGTGTAATGAAAAAAAAGGAGGAAGTGAAAGAGGATAATATGGACGCGGTCTTGGCTAGGGAAAAGTTAAGTAGTTTTAGGTTTTAGTGACCTGTCGCGTTGATCAATACGCCATTTCATGTTGCATTTTTACTGGCTAGTTGGTAGACGTAGGTCGTAGCAGCAAACACACTGTGAGATGATCATGCCAAATCTCTGACTCTGTCTATCTTTGGTCACAAGACCATCTTTGCACTGTCACTGTACGATGCAGAACCAGCATTTAGGAGCCATGACCACAAGAAAATGCCATGATTGGTCATCTTTCACCTGGGACAGCCCAAAATCGTACAGTGTGTACTGGGCATAACACTAGCTGCGTTTACATGGACCCTTATAATCCTGATTGTAATCGGACTGACGGCTCAATCGGACTGAAAAGCCTTCATGTAAACGATTTGATTGAGCACAATCCAAATGAAATTTCGATCGGATTGGAAGGGGTGGTTTAAACCTTTTCTAATCCGATCGAGAGAGCATGTAAACACTTAATTGGACTGAAAACCGAAACTGGAAAGGACTGCACGTGCAATGACGTAGAAATGGTGTAATGACGTATGACGCGCGGAAAATGTCATAAAATAACTGTTGTCGCGTTATTCTAAAATTCTCCTACCGATTATCTCCTACCGATTAAAGCAGAATAACACCCCAACAATCCTTGTTTCTGTCTTTCATCCATAGACACTTTGTTTTGGGCGTGATAAATAATAGATAAATATTAAGTCTGCTGTTTAAAACAAAGAAATTAAGCAATGTAGGAGAATGGTGTGCACAAACAGTGGGAAACTCTGTATATTCATGAAGTGAGCGCATGTAAAAAATACATTCCAATTTGAAGCTTGTGACATACACTATATTGGCAGAAGTATTGGGATGCCCCTCCAAATCCCTGAGTTCAGGTGTTCAATCACTTCATGGCCACAGGTGTATAAATCAAGCACTAGGCATGCAGACACTTCTACAAACATTTGTGAAAGAATGGGTCGCTCTCAGGAGCTCAGTGAACTCAAGCGTGGTGCCGTGATAGGTTGCCACCTGTGCAATAAGTCCATTCCTGAAATTTCCTCACTACTAAATATTCCACACTCAACTGTTAGTGGGATTATAACAAAGTGGAAGCAATTGGGAACAACAGCAACTCAGCAACAAAGTGATAGGCCACGTAAAATCACAGAGCGGGGTCAACGCATGCTGAGGGTCACAGTGCGCAGAAGTCACCAACTTTCTGCAGAGTCAATAGCTACAGACCTCCAAACTTCTGTGGCCTTCAGATGAGCTCAAGAACAGTGTGTAGAGAGCTTCATGGAATGGGTTTCCATGGCCGAGCAGCTCATCCAAGCCTTACATCACCAAGTGCAATGCAAAGCGTGGGATGCAGTGGGGTAAAGCACGCCGCCACTGAGCAGTGAGACGTGTTCTCTGGAGTGACCAATCACGCTTCTCTGTCTGCCAATCCCATGGACGAGTCTGGGTTTGGCGGTTGCCAGGAGAACGGGACTTGCCTGACTGCATTGTGCCAAGTGTAAAGTTTGGTGGAGGGGGGATTATGGGGTGGGGTTGTTTTTCAGAGGTTGGGCTTGGCCCCTTAGTTCCAGTGAAAGGAACTCTTAATGCTTCAGCATACCAAGACATTTTGGACAATTTCATGCTCCCAACTTTGTGGGAAACTTTTGTGGCCCCTTCCTGTCCCAACATGACTGCGCTCCAGTGCACAAAGCGTCGGTCCATAAAGACATGGATGAGCGAGTTTGGTGTGGAGGAACTTGACTGGCCTGCACAGAGTCCTGACCTCATCCCGATAGAACACCTTTGGGATGAATTAGAGCGGAGACTGCGAGCCAGGCCTTCTCGTCCAACATCAGTGCCTGACCTCACAAATGCGCTTCTAGAAGAATGGTCAAAAATTCCCATAAACACACTCCTAAACCTTGTGGAAAGCCTTCCCAGAAGAGTTGAAGCTGTTATAGCTGCAAAGGGTGGGCTACCTCCATATTAAACCCTACGGATTAAGAATGGGATGGCATTAAAGTTCATGTGCATGTAAAGGCAGGCATCCCAAAACATTTGGCAATATAGTGCATAAACATGCACATCAACCCGACTTTATTTGGCGTTCATGTAAACACAACGTTCGGATTCATCGATCGAAATGAATTGATCCCAATTGAAATACAAAGTGTCCATGTAAACATAGCTAATGAGTTTATACTCACTAGTCCAGTCCATTCTCTCATGCCTTTGTTGATTTCGTAACTAGAAATTGAATGCTCTGACTTCCCATGAAGCCCCCACAGCGGAAGCAGCTTGAGCAGTTGACAGATGTTTAACCAGCACACTCTTCATACTCACCAGTCCCGTGCAGAGGCTGAAGACGGCGCGGTGCTCGCTGCGAGCGTTGACGTGTCCTCTGAAGAAGCAGTGGCGCAGATCTGCGGCGTCTCCACGCTTCTCCTCCTCTCCCAAATGAAGCACCGTGTAGGACGGAGCGATGAATCCCGAATCAGCGGTGAGGTTCAGGTGAATGGCCTGACCGAACGCCTCGATCCGGTAATGAGCCCTGGAAGCCGAGACCTCGGCGTCAGCGCTGCGCCTCCTCCTGCGGTAATGCAGCCGGTGCGGGAACGACTCTCCGAAATCATTCAAGCGCACGGGGGTGACGATCTCATACGAGGACAGCTGTCTGATGAAGCTCTCTGAAACACATCAGGGTTAGATCTCAGACATCTCAGGTCAAACCAGTTACTGAAGGCTCTTTAGTGGCATTGATAGTTCCATGAAGAACTTTGAGAATCTTTCCATTGCATAAAATGTTCTTTAGATTTTCTAAATGTTCTTCACACTCCACCACTTATCGCTGAAAGGTTCTTCGGGGAACCAAAAATGGTTCTTCTATGCAGCGAAGTGTGTTGTTTTTGGACACCTGGGTAACTCTTAGAAGTGTGTGAATGTGATTCATCAGATCAGGTGTGTTTAAATCAGCTGGTGTTGTGGTGCTTTTAGTGTAAGTCAAGTTCACACAGGTGTAAAAAATCACACCAACTAACTAACCACAAACAAACACAATACTATTCAAAACCACATTAGCATTTCAAAGCTTCTCTCTGACAGATGTCTTGATTGTAAAGTGTGTTTTGGTACCTTTCTTTATGATAAATTGCACTTGCTTTTATATTTTGTATCTAATGCAATTCATTTTTAAGTGTCTAGATACTTTTCAGGCTAATATATAAAAGCAATACACTTTATAAATGCAAAATACAATGCATACAGTTTCCAATTTATAGTGACTATATAGAATGCAAAACATACACAATTACACATTAATGTAAAAATCATACTAATCTATTTATTTGCATAAAAATTGCATTTTACAACAAAATTCTTCTTTAATGCCATAGAAACCAGAGCACACTTCTAAAAGTGTGTGTATAGCTATTCGTCCAGCTGTAGATCAGACTGACGCGTGTTTGAGCTGGTTTGTGGTGTATTCTGTGAGTGTCTTACCTTGTTTGTGGTGGAGTTTGTACGTGTGCGCGGTGCGTAAAAGCGCGGAGAGGTGCCACACGAGTCCCAGCAGCCGGAGCGCAGGACCCCGCATGATTCCCCGGCGCTCTGCCTCTCTCTCTCCGCCGCTCCTCTCTTCTTTTCTCCGGGGGCTGGAGCGTCTCTACCGGCTCTCCTCCTTCAGCTGAAGCACGTCCGATCCGCCGTCATTGCCGTTAAAACACCCGCATCCGCTCGGATCCGCTCATCTCGCGCACGGACCCGCGGCTCTAAACTTAATGTGCGCGCGCCGCACGGATCGGTGCCAGCGGACTTTTTTTCGCTCGCTGGCTCTCCATAGGACACCCCCCTAAACACACACACACACACACTGAGGCTCTTGTCACGCCCCCCTGCTCTACTGCAGACACGACCACTGAATCACATCAAATCACGTCAGAGTCCATTCAGCTGAGACATAATAAAACCTGCCGCAGTACACAATTACAGTTTTTCTCGAATGAGATTCTTTCAGATCTCTATACAATTACTTTCTTGTTTCCATCAGATTTTAATTTCTTATTGATTTAAGCAAATTGCATGAGTTTTGGCACATGGCTTGTTTATCGAAACTGATGAGTTG
>CM077216.1:2274710-2372210 GCA_039654625.1 Rhinogobio ventralis
AGAGAGAGAGCGTTTGTGTGTAAGCGAGTGTTAGTGTGAGGGAGTGTGTGTGTGTGTGAGAGAGAGTGTGTGTGAGTGTGAGTGAGTGTGCGTGTGATAGAGAGAGTGAGTGAGGAAGAGTGTGTGTGTGTGTGTATGTGAGTGTGTGTGTGTGTGTGTGTGTGTGTGTGTGTGTGAGTGTGTGTGTGTGTGAGTGTGTATGTGTGAAAGAGTGCGTGTGTGTGTGTGAGAGAGTGTTAGTGTGAGGGAGTGTGTGTGTGTGTGTGAGAGTGAGTGAGTGTGTGTGTGTGTGTGCGCGTGTGATAGAGAGAGTGAGTGAGGAAGAGTGTGAGTGTGAATGTGAGTGAGTATGTGAGTGAGAGAGTGTTTGGGTGTGTTTGGGTGTGAGTGAGTGAGTGTGTGTGTGTGAGTGTGTGTGTGTGTGCGTGTGTATTGTTCTGTTTATTCCAAGCGTGCTGCAGTTTTGTCGTCTGCCACTTTAAGCTCTTTTTTAAAGTGTTTTTTCTCTTTTTCTTTAAATGCTCTAAAGCAGGATGGATTTTGATTGGCTCTCAATGTTTTTATCATTCATCAGCTGGAAAAGTTTGTTCTGAAAGTGATTCCAATGATACAGTTTATCCCCGCCGTTATTGTTATAGTTGTGGTGTGGACTATTGTTTTACATTTAGAACTGTCGTATCGTTATAGTAAATCGCACTTGGTGTGAACGAGCCTGTACTCAGTACACTTTAGAAACTGCTCTTTGATCTTGAGCAGTTTTTGTGTATGTTTTGTTTTCTCATCTCTGAAACGTAGATGGTCTTCTTCAAGAGCTCTTCCAGCGATCTGCTCAAAGTCACGGCTGGCTGGATGTTTAAAGCTGTCTGCGCTCGTTTACATATCGAAGGCTCTGACCCCGAGCTCAATGGCCACAGTAAATATGCACTGTTAACATTACGGACACACCTTCCTGCTTTTGTGTGTTTGCTGTTTGAGCTTGTGTTAATGATTGACTCCGCTGAACGCTTCGGACACTGATTGTGCAACGATGCAAGCCAGCTTTGCATGATTATGCATCATATTATTGTCCAAATAAAGCAAAAACTAACAAAACCAGCTTTTTTTCCCCAAAATTAATTGAGTAAATATTGCGTTAATTAGGAGTTGATTTTAATTCAGCAGTTGTGTAAATGCTTTAGCTATCATTAAATTATTATTTACGTATTATAAATGATTAAATCATAACATATACTTCAGTCCTAAAGTATCTCCAAGCATTTAGCTAATTACTTTATAATTATTATGTATTTTTATGAACTTATGAGTTAATATGGCAAATTATTTGTCCCATTAAACATTAATAAACCACTGGTTAATACAAAAAAAAAAAAGGAAAACTTTTTTCGAGTTGACTAGCTAAATTATACACATATATATGTTCAAACGTTTGGAGCTATTAAGATTTTCTTTTGTTTATTCAGTAAGGGTGCATTAAATTGATCAAAAATGATCAAAGAATCCTAAAAAATCAGTTTCCACAAACATATGAACAGTTTTCAACACTGATAATAATCATAAATGTTTCATGAGCAGCAACTCCTCATATCAGAATGATTTGTGAAGGATCATGTGACGATAAATCAATGATGATAAATTCAGCTTTGATCACAGGAATAAATTACACTTTACTATATATTCACATAGAGAACAGCTGATTTACACTGGTAATATTTTTGATTAAATAAATTAAGCCTTGGTGAGCAGAAGAGACTCTTTCAAAAACATTAAAAACTCTTTTCAACCCCAAACAACAGTATATAGAAGGTGAACCACTTTCTCAAGACTCCACCCATTTCAATGTAAAACCCTTAAAGTCCATCATAATTCAGTTAGAAGTGTCTGTAGTCTGTCTTTACTGCGCTGCGGTCACCTGCAGACCAGCAGAAGCAGCGTCCATATGCGTCTGACGTACATCAATGGAGCCTTTACTACTGTACAGCGTAACCGTCTGATTTACCGCCCACAGTCCTGACTCCATACCCGTCCTTTGACCCCTACGTCACCCGCAGGACTCCAGCGGCTCCTGGACGCAGGTCACAGGGTCTTAAGAGTGATGTGGACCTTACGAGGGACAAAACGTTATCATGATGTTCACACAAACACTGAAACTGCAAGAACGACGTGCCTGACGAAGATGCTTCTAAACGAATATCTGAGCATTTACTTGAGAAGACTTTATACTGATGTCATTTTGCTTCTTAAGTAAATGTGTCTTGATTTAAGAATGTTTAAATTTTACACTGAAAGGCACAAGACACAAATTCAGAAGAAGAAAATTATTTTTTGCAGTGTATATAAGCGATTTATAAGTAATGTATAAACACAGGGCTTAAAAGTATGTTTTCGCCACACCTCAAAAATTCACAATTCTCTATTCCATTAGATACCACAGCTAAAACTATACTAGCCAAACTAATATACATTTAAAACATTATTAAAGACAAGTAAACAGAACAAATAAAATAAGAACAAATAATCAAATTAGAAGCAAAAGCACAGATAAATACAAAACAGCAATACAAATTAAATAAGCAGTGCTTTTCAGGTAGGCCTGACAGTGGTTACCAGGTACAGAAATTTAATAATGTAAGAAAATGTAAAATAACACTGCATAGTCTTCACTGTATAAATTAAACATCCTTATTACTTAATCCATATTAAAGTTACAAAAGTTATTCAGTCAAGAGCAGTGAGTTATATTTTCTTTATCCTTTGTTGTTTGATTAGCATTAAAAACACAGACAGTAGCAGGAATATTAGGCTGCTGTCACTTTAAGAGCGAATGCACGGATCTAATATACTGATACACATATTAGGCTACTGTCACTTTAAGAGCGAATGCACGGATCTAATATACTGATACACATATTAGGCTGCTGTCACTTTAAGAGCGAATGCACGGATCTAATATACTGATACACATATTAGGCTGCTGTCACTTTAAGAGCGAATGCACGGATCTAATATACTGATACACATATTAGGCTACCGTCACTTTAAGAGCGAATGCACGGATCTAATATACTGATACACATATTAGGCTACTGTCACTTTAAGAGCGAATGCACGGATCTAATATACTGATACACATATTAGGCTGCCGTCACTTTAAGAGCGAATGCACGGATCTAATATACTGATACACATATTAGGCTACCGTCACTTTAAGAGTGAATGCACGGATCTAATATACTGATACACATATTAGGCTACTGTCACTTTAAGAGTGAATGCACAGATCTAATATACTGATACACATATTAGGCTACTGTCACGTTAAGAGCGAATGCACAGATCTAATATACTGATACACATATTAGGCTACTGTCACTTTAAGAGCGAATGCACAGATCTAATATACTGATACACATATTAGGCTACTGTCACTTTAAGAGTCAATGCACGGATCTAATATACTGATAAACATATTAGGCTACTGTCACTTTAAGAGTGAATGCACAGATCTAATATACTGATACACATATTAGGCTACTGTCACTTTAAGAGTGAATGCACAGATCTAATATACTGATACACATATTAGGCTACTGTCACTTTAAGAGCGAATGCACAGATCTAATATACTGAAACTGATACACATATTAGGCTACCGTCACTTTAAGAGCGAATGCACGGATCTAATATACTGATACACATATTAGGCTACTGTCACTTTAAGAGTGAATGCACAGATCTAATACACTGATACTGATACACATATTAGGCTACTGTCACTTTAAGAGTGAATGCACAGATCTAATACACTGATACTGATACACATATTAGGCTACTGTCACTTTAAGAGCGAATGCACGGATCTAATATACTGATACACATATTAGGCTACTGTCACTTTAAGAGTGAATGCACAGATCTAATATACTGATACACATATTAGGCTACTGTCACTTTAAGAGTGAATGCACAGATCTAATACACTGATACTGATACACATATTAGGCTACGATGTGAAAGAGAGCTCAGTTTAGTATTCGTGTGTAAAGAAATGAGTTCCCTTTCGTGTCTTCGTGTGCTTGAATGTTTAAACTGTCAAAGCTTAAACTTTTGTGATGATGCAGTGCTGGCCCTTCAACTGTCCTGAGCGTCTTTCACGTTTGTTCATGTTCTTGCAGAATTCATAAAAATGTTACCGGCCAGCTGGCACCGTTTCATACACTCGCTAACACAGATTTTTACTCGCATTTGGTGCTTGGCGAGTGTTAATGTTAGGCCCTGTTAATAAGTCTCGAAGCGGGCGGCAGGGCTTGACACCGTATTCATCCTTTTTTACTGTTCAGGAATACAAGAGACCCAGGAGAGAGAGCGAGAGAGAGAGTTCTTGAGATTAAGTGTTTAGGATGGATGGGCTTTGGATGCACTTAATTTAAAGTGAAAAATGCTGAACCTGTGGGTCAAATGAAAGGTTTAGCCAGTTAGATACTGGACGGCCTCTCCGAGCTGAGCCAGCAAGAAAATCAATCACTTTCCGAGGCCTGTAATGTAATTACGTTACTCTGCACAAGCTAATGGAATGAGATTCTGACGTGAGGGTTTCTCTGGTTCTCTTAATCTGACGGTTTCAAGCAATGACAAAAAAGGCATAATTTATGACCCTTCAAACCTCCATACAGGTGTTCTCATGGTCGGAGATCAAGAGGTTCAGTCACCTGAAACCTGCGTTTCTCTTCGGATTAAGTCCCCCTTCGTCTTCATCCCAATTCCGATTCTCCGTAGTGTAAGCCGTAAATTCCACGGCCCTCAGAATGCAAGAGCAGCCTGTCAATTCTCTTCCTATCCTTTCAAAGGTGAGTTCCCAGGCTTAGCCCTGAAGACAGATTTGCGACGCTGTCAAAACAACTATCCCGAGATCTAAACTTCCCACCCCTGTGGTCTTACTCAATCTGTGGGTTTAAGATGGGTGAGAAAGATTCCTGAAAGTGGGTTTGTTGACAGTACGGCTCTCCTGGCCCTCTATCCTGATGGCCCTTCGCATCTGTGAAAGAAACACACAAAACTTAAAGAGCGAAGAGAAGTCTCAGTCAATCAATCCTGCTGTTTGTAGATCTGTTGATCATTCATTGGTCATATTTACTCTCAGAGAGTGTGTTGAATAACCTAGATGTGGCTAAATAAAGATTGTTTGCCATTGTACTTTCAGGAAAAGACTTGTTGAAAGAGCCATCGGTGTAAAAACATAATCATGTGTCAGTTCTGTCAGGGACTAATTTTAAACTTTATGTGAACTTCTCTCGAGTCGGTTTACAAGACACTAGACACTAGCCAGAGGGCACATGTACAAGACTAGTGAAACACACAATTTAACCTCATTGGTTAATATAGCTGACCTGTGCCTGTAAACATTGGATTAGAGTAACTTTCCACTGAGTTGTGCAACAACAATGATATTGAGTTTCCACTTGGCCATCTTTTTTTTCATTCATGTGTCATTTTTTCCATGTGTGAAGACAATTTCCATGAACTTGACCTGGACAAAACAGCCCCATTAAACTGGCAAAATAATCAAAATTGGCATAATAATTCAGGAACTTTGCTGCCGTCCCATGGGTGCAGCGGCGCAATCGTATTACGCAGCGCCTGAAAACAGGCTAACTTCCATCAACATAACCAACGTGACAACCTGCTTGCACAGAGAGTGTGCTGGGGACTATTTTCAGGCGCTGCGTAATATCCCATGGTACGGCAGCAAAGTTCCTGGATTATTACGCAGGAATGAGAGTATAGTCCCTAGCCATAATTGCAACTTTTAATTTTCCGTCGGTCTTAGTACACAATGTAACTATACACATCACAACATGTAAATAGGAAAATGTTGGCGTTATTTTGTCACTTATTGAGCAGTAGGCTAGCTGGAGCCGTTTACCTCCAGTCTTTGTGCTAAGCTAGGCTAGCGGTGGGTGCGTCAGACAGAGTTATGGCACGCACGGAGATGAGAATGGTATGTATGGACTTATCTAACTCTGGGGATACGGTGAATAAGCTAAAGTCCCAAAAAGTCGGCGTGTTCCTTTAAAGTCTGGGATGGTTTCTGAAGTAAGGAATGCTAGCAACTTAACCAGAACTCTGGGATATTTTGAGTGCCACCGGATGAGATCTGCAATAGCTAACCTGGGTGTCTGTTTAAATCATCTTCACACGGCTACGCTTAACTTCTCATGAATTACCATGCTAAACACAAAGCTAAAGATTTGCGTGTAAATGCTATGTTAAAATGCTTACGTATATGTGCGTGGATTCAATCAAAACTGGTAGCATGTGAAGGGCCGCTGGGGCCCCGGATATACTGCAGGCGTCGCCACCCCGCAGGCTTCAGACTCTGACGTCGGCCTGAACGCGTCTGCGCTCTCAGGTTTCAGTCTGACCAGCAGTTGCCGTATTCTCATACAGGAGAGGTAGATGTCACCCACCGCTGATCTAGAATCAGTTCTTCTAGCTCACATTGTGACCCTGGTTAGGACAGATGGAGTTAAACTGGCTTGAGATCAGTTATGAGAAGATACAACCAAACTAATGCATTTCAGATGCATCTGGAGGGTCGGTTAAGGGTGATGCTGAACCCTTATATGTAAGTACTATTGCAGTAGGTGGCCATATTCATTCACCATGATATTGCAATGGTACTTCAGCATGTACTAGCATGATGCATGTCTTAATAACCCCAGTGCATGTCCAAAAAAATGTTATCACCATGCCACTTTTTGGTTAGTGAAATTACATTGCTAAAAAAAAGGTTTATAGGCACTGGTACCTGAAAGCCAGTACGGAAAGAGGAATTTTCCCAAAAAGTTATTTAGGGTGACTAAAATGTCAATTCTTTCCAGGTTTGCTTGGCCATGTTTGGCAAATGACTTCATTGGATACTACAGTTGGACTACTTACAACTCTATGAGCCAGATTTACTAACAGCTTGCACCAGCGCAAAACCCTCTTTTGGCGTTAAAAAAACTACTGTCAGGATTTACTAAAGACACGCAGTGATAAATTAGCGGTGAAAAGGCGTGGACAGAGTTATTTTTGCGGCTAAACTTACTGCATATACATTTGTACACTGTAAAAAATCCAATTTACAAAAAATGTAGACGGCAGATTATGTTTTAGTTAACTGGACAATTAAATGCAAAAAAGTTGGCTTAACCAGTGAAAAGAAGTTGGTTCAACAATCGTTGGACCAACCTAGTATTAATTGTAAATTCGATTAGTAAATGCAAGTTAACAAGCATACAAGGTTGCAACAAGTTAACAATGCATTCTGGGTGCATCATGCAAAACTCATCCATTGCTCCCAGAATGCATTGCGGCATGAAGCATGTCACCATTGCTGAGATTCATAGGCTGATTCTTGATGTCTGTGGGAGTAAATCTCACAGGAGGTCAAAGTGCTTAGTGTACAATCTGTTTTAAAACGTATTCAGCTTTTCTGGTTAAAACCGTGCTAGATATTTTCTAGAAATCACAATAAAACAAAGTTAATAGTATATTGCTCATATTAAACTCCGTCATGAAATCAGTGAATTAAGCCACTACACAATGATTATATTCTTATCATGGATCAGCCGTCAGCATCTGATTGTGTTTTCTTGCCATAGCAAACTCAGTTACAGCAGCCAGAGAAACACTAACATTAAAAAGTCGTCAAACTGCCCAACTAAAGAAAACACTGATCACCATGATCAAATTTAACACAAAATCAAAAAACTATAAAAACTCAAATCAGCTGAACAAAAGATCTTAAATTGGGAGACATGTGACCTTACTCAGTTAAGTGAACTACTTTGTTTAAAAACTCAAAAAAGCTGTGCAGCAAGTTGCCTTACAATTTTAAGTTGTCAACTTTTCTTTTTTTTTTTTACAGTGTAGGAGTTTCCCTTTCAGACGCAAAATTTATGGGAGGAGAGTATTTAAAAGAATACTCTCAAGGTGATTTACTAAGGTTTGTGCTCGTCAATTTACTGGTGTTCGCGGCATTATTTACCGCCCAAAAAAAGCATGTTTTAAACCAGACGCTAACTGGTAGATTGCGTTGGTCATTATGGAAATGATCCGGCTGCGTCTGTGTGCTTTAATTTGCACGTCTTCAGTAGATCACGTGCTGAACTTTCCACTAGCATCTGCGCTTTTTTGGAATTGCGCTCACGCTAGTTTGCCCTGTTGAGTAAATCTGTCCCTAAGTGCTCTGTTTTTCTTACTTACAGCTGAAAACTGTCCATTTTAGCCCCTGTGATTCATAGATTACAATAGCTAGGTTTCCATCCAACGTTGCGAATTTAACGCAAAATTGGAATATCGCCTAAAACATTAGCAAATAAAGCAGCGTTACCATCCAGTGAACTGAAGAGAACAAAATCATCACTTCCTGATTAACTGGTGATAAATATCACTAAGAAAAATGGAAGTTGATGCAGTAGGAGAAGCCACTATATATAATAATGTTCGTATGTATAATATATTACTCCTCAGAGAGCGCAGACAAAGCACAATAAACGTGGTTGTTAAAAACTTGCTTTCTGAGGTGGATGCTTGGTGTTTGGGAATGCAGTCGTGTAAGAGGGAATTATACAGAACCACTTTGAGGACAGATCAACAACGAGATCAACCGCTGGTTGCTCCAGCTATGCCGCCCCATCGCAAAGTCACATGTGCATCAAGGTATTTATTCGCTAAATGTGTTTCCATCGTAGTTTATGCACATGTTTTCTTATCGGATAACAAATGCATCCAACTCAGTTGAGCACATACGCAATTTTTTTAATAAATTAATTCCATCCAGCGTTTTTTTTTTATGTGATATCCCAAAATAGCAGACGGAAACAAATATGGAAACATAACTATTGAGTTTATTAGGGGTTCAGCAGGGTTTCATGGGTCTACAGCAATGCACAAGATAATCTAATAAGAAATATTCGCAGGACCATTTTTGAGTAGAGCCTTGCATTGTGCATTATGATTATTGTTGGCGGATTGCTTTAGGTAAAAGTGTCTGCTAAATGCATAAAAGCAAACTTTCTCACAGTAGGTCAGAGGTGGTTAAAAGGTTTTCAGCCGTCTGTGAGCACATAGAAATTAGCTCGACTAGGATTTGATCGCGAACCTGTAACTGCACCACACCACTGGAGTAGCAGCAGAAAAGCATGCTGTTAAACACTAGCACACACTAACGTTAACTATATCTAATAATGTGATTTCCACAGAGCCGTTTCCTTCATAAATGGCACTTCTCCTGCTGACTGGAGTGTTTCACACAGTGCGGATTGGAAAGAGAAGGAATGTTGCTTCATTCCCTGGAGGCAACAGCCGAGACAACTGCTGCTCTATTTGTGAACTGCAACCAAAATAACAGGTTAGTGTATTGGACGGGATTAGACCCAAGTGGCCAATCAGTGGCTAGAACAGGGGTCAGCGTCCATTAGAAGGGTCTAAGTGTTGCAAATGCAAGCAAAGGACCTGAGGGCTGGCTAAACATGGACTGTCTCAGACAATCTTAATCGGGCCGTGATGGTGTTAGAGAGAACTTATTTAAAGAGGATGATTGTCTCTCAGATAGCTAAAAGAGGCCAGAATGGTGATAAAAGCATCCCAATCTACATCTCTTGGAATTCATTGGCTGAATCCGAAATCGCCTACTAGGGCATTTTTTGAGGGGACAGCCATTTGTAGTGGTGTCCGAAACCATAGTGGATGTTATCTCATTGTACCCCACACTGCACCGCAATAACGGTGTCCGAATTTGCTCACTCGTTTTCACGAACTGTACTGTGAAGTAATATAGGGAATAGTGATTGAAGGTTTAGGGGGTGATTTCAGACTCAGACATTGTTTTAATTAGCCATGTCTGAAAAGCTCTTCTGCCTGCTATTATTATGAGATGTATGCATGCTTCTAAATAAGAGTGTTTTACCTTTCGGCATCAATGATTACGTCCATGACGGAGTGCAGATGAGATGTTCGGCTGTAATCCCTCGACACCTGGTACTTTACTCGCCAAAGAACACGTCACCGAAGGTCCATTTTTAAATGAAGCTCCTATGAAAATCTGTCAGATTTTGACTGTATTTTCCTGTTATGATGGACAAAATCATTGGCTCTGTTTCCAAGTGAGCGACCTTGCTATCTACTGTCTACATAGCAAGCATCCTACTTAAGCTGAAATTTCAGAGGAGAAATTGAATTGTTCCAATAGGAATCAGCACAATCAGGAGTTTCGTGTGAGGGCGAAAATGTTTCCCACATGGATTTCGTTCATTTTCAAGTTGGTCGATTGGCTGACCAACGGAAAGTTGCTTGGTTTGAAAGCAAGGTCTGTGTGAGCTTCATATATTGCCACACTATTGACGAGACAAATGGATCTCTTTTTGCCTGCAAACGTTCGCTGACTGAACCTTAACTGAAATGGCAACTGATTTAAAACACTCTACTTGTGTATTATTCTGAGCAACATTTCACTGATGAATTGCAATGCATTTTGGAATTGCTTTCTCCAGATAAACCTATTGACCTACATGACATGCTGCCTCAGAAATTGGGCAAAAAAGATCTTAGAAAAAAAAAGCTGCTTAACTTTCGGAAATACCTTCAATAGGTTTAGGTGGAACATGTACAAATGCAGACAATCCCAATTTAAATGCAGAATCTTTGTTAAAGCAGGAGATTTTCTCTGGAGGAAACCTTTAAAACACATCTGACCCCCAAACATAAATCCCCAGGTTGTCAGGAAGACCAAATCTCGGCTGTTTAGGGGAATTAAGCATATTTATCCTCTTGTGGTCTTGCCTTGGATATCAAAGGCTGCAAAATGGGTGATGAACTCAGTATTTACATTTTATATGTTGATGTGTACATATCAATAATGGATGTACACGACTGCATGTTTAGAGAGTGCGGAGCCAAACTCTTTCATTGCAGTAATTTCTGGTGCACCTCACCTGAACCACTTTGTGGGAATGAAAATTATGGTTAGGGCTCCGGTATCTGCTTACATAGGCCATTTAGACTACTTCACCAAATCAAAGAAAAGCCTGTATCCATTTGTCTGAACTTGGAGACCTTGTGTGCTGAAAGACGTCCAGAAACACAAGCCAAACCACGTAAACTACACAAGTCAAAGCTTAAGACTGTGTCGCGCTAAGAATTCTCCATTGTATTTGGCTATGTATGCGATCCATGACCACCTATGGTGCCTTGTCATCTTGAAAATATTTGTATGCAAACTTTTCATTTATTGTTGTTTGCTAAGGCAACCTCTAGGACTAAAGGTGCGGTCACATTTACCATTGCTCTGCAAAGTTTCATGCCGATTTCAATAGGAATATGCACAATTGGGAGTTCTGTGTGAGGGTGAAAATGTCCCCACACAGTTTTTGCTCATGTTCAAGTTGGTCAGCGAATTTGCCATGCTGAGCAACAGAAAACTGCCTGGTTTGAGCTGTGCTACATACATCTCTACCCTACTGACACTAGACCTTTTTGCATGCTAAATTTCTAAAGTTTAGTGTGTGCATCATCTTGCAGAGTTTGTGACATGAATAATTCCTTGTTGAGGAAATGTGTGCTTTTCAGAAACCTGAGCCAAATCTAGAGACTTGAGGTTGGACCAGTAAACAGCATTAATGCACATGACAACTCTGCTTACTAGTCAAAGGCAGTTTGCTGATCCAGCAAAAGTTCCCCTCGGGAAATGAAGCACTTTGTTGGAGACATCTAATATGCGTCTAAATCAGGATCAAACCACATATTTAAGCATTGAATGGGCCAATAGCCCAGCCCAGCTAATATCTTTAATGAGTCTCTCTCTTATTGTTGGAGAACAAACCCAGCCCAACCTTGGCTGCCAGTTAAAAGCAGGATTACTCAACTAATCCCTGGAGAAGTGTTGGGCCGTCCTCCCCCTTCTCCTTCAGCTGGAGTGTTTTACAGGTGTCTGCCTGCATTTGCATTGAGTATCTGCTGATGCAGACCTTAAACGTAAAGCATATAATGTAACATTAACAAAGAAAACCACAATACGTGCTGGGGAAACCGATTTGGGATCTCACTGGTGTGAACACTTGCGCATACAGTACTCAAAGTAAGGCCATGTTTACACCTGGTATTAAGATGCATTTTGGTTGATCGGATCATAAGTAGACGAGGGAGACACATTCCCGTTTACACCTGCTGTTTTAATCCGTCTCTTTTGTCCACTTTCAGCCACTTCTGTCCTGATTTCTTCTAGGGGAGGGTCTATGGGTGGGTAAAATTTATGTGGTTTTTTTTTTCAGATCTTTCGATTTAATGGACAAAATAAGCTTGAGCAATTTACACATTAATGCGACCGGAGATGACGGAAAAACATCCAGAGAGCATCGGCTTTTGTTTCTGCTCTGAATGCTGCAAGTCCACGCTGTGTGTGTGTGTTAGAAATCAGAAATGGTAAGAGAACATTGTGATTGGTATGTTTTCCAGACTTGGGTCTTCAGCCGTCAAAAGTTTAAATCCCGTCTGGCTAGTGCACATCCCATAATGTTTCCACATTAGTTCAGTAGGCGGAGAGTAGGGGGCTGTTCCAATGCATTTGTCCACGAGCGTTCAGACTACGAAAGCAATCAGTCGAATGCGTTTTAACTCTGAAAGTGGTTACACCTGTATTTAATGGCATACACTTGTGATCCTTTCGACCAAAACGCTTCTTAATACCAGGTGTAAACAGGGTCTAAGATGATTTCTTTCCATTTAAAAGCATTGTTATAAAAAGTAGCCTTGCTGATCCTGATTTTTCTAGTCTTTATGTTGATAAGTCTAGAGTGAAATTTAACCAGATTTTCTACATATCAGTGTGAATACTGTTAATATGACCACCAATATGAATATGCATCATCGTTTGGATGCGTACCATGTGTAATATGTGTAAGACAGGCCTATCGCTATTGGACAGTTTCCAGGAGCCCAAAGGCACAGAAAACCGATTTTCCACATGCTTAGGAAAAAGTCATGCTTTCTGTCCGATGTCCTTCAATCCAGTTCCTGAACCGCTCTTATGGATGGAAACTGCAACCCGTTGCGTTTTTTACGATCTCTGCGGGCAGTGCGATACATTACCAACCAGGTCTTGCTTTGAGTATTTGATTATAGCATCTGTGCTCATGTGTGTTAGCGCTCAGGTTCGTAGCTCTATGAGTGTGCCACATATGTGTGTGATTTAGGACCTGAGGAAAGCCAGCCAAGAGCAAACTTGATATTATCATCAGCGTCGTGACCAGCTTGACTCACTCAATCGAGACGCGGTTTCAAAAGGCGGTGTATCAGCCTAAATATCCGTGTTAAATTCAGTTTCGGCATACTTGTAACAAAATAAAAGCGTGTTTTTCATAACCTGTTCGAGTGCAAGCATTAATGCACGAACACAACTATCCTTAAACATTAAGTGTAAATGGTTTAGAACTAGTTTAAACACTTAAGCCATGAAATTAGGTGTATTTTCGTTCAATGTTTGTGTTGGACAAATTAAACAATTGAGTTTAAGTGCTGAACACATGTTGTCTAATGCTAAATGCGCTATGCCAAGATAATTACGAGTGTTGCAAACATTAACGGCCTTCTGAGACTCTACAATCTGGATGCTTTCCACATTTTTTTAAGGAAAATTCACCGTCCAGCATTGCAACTCTAAAGGCCTCTTCAGCGGACAGGTCACGTGGGAATTCGGCACAGGTGGTTTTCATTTTCACCCTCATCTGGAGAATACGTGCTCCTACATCCAGACTTCCCTCTCTCTCCTCATCCTTCACCCTTTCCTTTCCTCAATCTAGCCGGCGGTCGCCTGGCGGTGCAGGACACCTTCTTATTTATTTAATTGATCTCATAACCTCACCTGTGTTGCTGGGTTGTAAAAGCTGCAAATAATCTGGGATGAGAATGAGGTCACTGACCAACTTATTTGCTCTTAGCAACTTATCTCAAGGGTTTTGAGTTCAGCTTGGGGTTATTAATGATACTAAAATAACACTGGTTCAGATTTACCTCTTAGCATTTCCATTCATCTCAATGGCAGTTCCTCAATTGGTGGACTCCCGAAAGTACGTGACCTGCATGAAAACTGTGATTTATATGTTGCTTGCAAAAAAAGTATAATACACTGCTAATTTTGAATGGCCATCAATGGAGAAAAATGCTTAATACTACCTGTTTATCTGACCAAAGGGAGATTTGGCAGAGCTGTGTTTAGGAAACATGTTCAGACAAAATCTTTATATTTGCAACTCCATTAGGTGCTGCTACAGAGATGAAACCTTTCACTTTTATTAAAGGAGAATTATATGTAATGTTGACACCTTCAAACACCATAAAACATGCTCAAAGCCAATCAAAACCCACTATCAAATGTAGGACTTTGTGTTAGTGCGCATGTACACATGTGAATTTTGCCAGTGATATTACTTCAATCTCCTGTAAAGAAATAGAGAATTGATTAATATTATAATCAATAATAATACAATGCAATCAGTCAGGCTGTGAACTACATGCTGGTTTATTTATAGCCGACAACGATCCAAATATGCCAATGAAGAGAAATAATTAGTATCAGATCTTTTACTTTACCTTCAACCAGGCACCAGAAAACCGCACACAGCTTCACCCGAGAAACTCTCACGGTCACGGTGGCCGCACAGCCTCTCGGCCCACCTGAGCGGGACATCACATCTGGTTTGAATTACTGCCGTGGATCACGGGTCCCAATGTGGCTCACATTAGGAAAAGCCATGGCGCTGCCCAATCGGAAATTGATTCCTATTCTGCGCAGGATGATCTAATTACCTGACAATTCTTCAGTTACGAAGGCTTGACCAATAACATCCCACAAACTCCCCGCAACCACAGACGCCTCCCCTGTGTTTGTTCAAGACACCCCTCAACTCGCCATCACACACACACTCTCTCTCTCTCTCTCTCTCTCTCTCTCTCTCTCTCTCTCTCTCTCTCTCTCTCTCTCTCTCTCTCTCTGTGTGTGTGCAAATTTCTGTTCTGTTCTGAACATTTCTTCAGTATGTTTGACGTGACCACAGATTGAGTTGAGTGTGCTGGTTTGAAATTTAATTGTAAATCTGGTTTAACTACGTTTACTGGTTCTGCTCTGACTTTTTAGACTTTTTTTTTTCTTTCTCCACTTCAGCTGTACATTTGCATGCAAGACCTCTATTGTAAGCTAATAACGTATGCATGTATGTGTGCATGTATGTATGTGTGCATGTATGCATGTATGTACGGATGCATGCACGTACGTACGAATGTATGTACGTACGAATGTATGTACGTATGAATGTACGCATGCATGCACGGATGCATGTATGTACGCATGTATGTACATATGAATGCATGTACGCATGTATGTACGTATGAATGGATGGACGGACGGACGGATGCATGTATAGATGGATGGATGCATGCATGTATGGATGCATGTATGTATGTATGGACGAATGCATGTATGGACGGATGTATGTATAGACGGATGAATGTATGGACGGATGTATGGACGGATGGATGGACGGATGTATGTATGGATGGTTGTATGGACGAATGTATGAATGTATGCATGTATAGATGGATGGATGGATGGATGGATGGTTGGATGCATGCATGCATGCATGTATGGATGGATGGTTGTATGGACGAATGGATGGATGTATGCATGCATGTATGCATAGATGGATGATGGATGTATGTATGGGTGTATGGATGATGGATGTATGCATGTATGGATGTATGTATGGAAGTATGTATGCACGCATGTATGAATGTATGGACGGATGCATGTATGTACGGATGTATGGACAGATGTATGCATGTATGTACGGATGCATGGACGGATGTATGTATGTATGCATGTATGGATGGATGTATGTATGGATGGATGCATAGATGGATGATGTATGCATGTATGGGTGTATGGATGGATGGATGTATGGAAGTATGTATGCATGTATGGATGGATGTATGGAAGTATGTATGCACGTATGTATGAATGCATGTATGTACGGATGTATGTACGGATGTATGTATGCATGTATGTATGCATGTATGGACGGATGTATGTATGGATGGATGCATAGATGGATGATTTATGTATGTATGGATGTATGGATGTATGGATGTATGGAAGTATGTATGTATGTATGTATGTATGTATGCATGTATGTATGGATGGAAGTATGGATGGATGTATGGATGGATGGATGGATAGATAGATGCATGGATGGAAGTATGTATGGATGGACATATGGAAGCATGTATGGATGTTTTAATAAGAAACATAAAACTGCATCATTGTTTTGCCCAACAGTAATATCTCTAATCTACAGTTGAGTAAAGCAACAAACAAATGTAATACATTTAAATAACAAATGTACATTAAATGACTTAAAATAAACATTGCAATAAAGCAAAGGAACCTCTAAATGAAGTCAACGAGTCAAATGACCGAAGTGCAGTGTGATTCAACGTCAAGAGCACTTCTAATCTTAATGAAATCTGATGCAATTTGCGTAATTTGCCTGTTCAACTGGAGTGTGTGACGTTGGGAATTCTGTGTGCCCTTCAGATTTCCGAAATGATCCCTAATGCCGTTTTATCAGGTGGGCCTAATGAAAGGATCAGTGCTGTATCCTGACCCCGGGGACAGTTGAAAGAGTCCCTTCTCCCAGATAGCAGGCTGTAATGGCTGAAGCTGATGTTATCTAATGGAACCCACAGGAAGGAACAAAGACAGACACACACTCACTCGCTGTTCTCATTCTATGTTTGATAGCCCTCCTTTCCATACGTGGCATCCCTGCCAACAACTGCCTAAAATGGGCAAATCTCTTCTTAAAAGTAATTTAGGGATGATCGCTAACAGGATATCACTGCTCCGGTATTTCAAAACTCTTTTTACCCCTAAGCAAAGAATGAAAAATAACTTTGCTTTTAGGTTCCAAACACTGTACGCCAATGCTTCAAGCTATGCAAGCGCTTGTAATGCATCGGCCAAAGTTTCCTCCTTTCCCTTTATCCATGAGGTGCCTCAACAAACAGCAGATAAGCGTCTCCCAAGTGCACCTTTCCTCCCGGGAGAACTCCCTGACCCAGTCGCGGTGGGTCCTCGCATGCGCTCCGAATGCTGATAAGTTTCCCATTCATCTCGTCTGCCCCCCTTGCCGCCCCACACCTCTTTCACTTCATATTTTCATGTGGTTCCATTGACTTTCTCCTCCTTTCAGAGCGTTTTTAATCCCGGCCTCAGTGTCCAGCTAGGCCCTCCACAGAGCTGTCTTTATTCGGAGCTTATTGCGCGTCCGCTGGCTGGTTTATCTCCGGCCCGCAGAGAGTCTTTTCAGGCCTGCTCTTAATGACCTGGGGAAGCTCACATGCTCGGCTTCCCAGGACTGCAATAACCCGATGAGGTCAGGGAGGAAAAAGACAGGGAGAAGGGAATTAAAAAGATAGGGTTTGACAATCTTGCTTTGGGAGGAGTGTGTGCGCTTAAAGGAATAGTTCACCCAAAAAGTTGTTCATAGTCACTGTGACTGTCAAACTGTTCAGGAAAAGAGCTCCATGCACATTTACATTCATGCACTTGGTAGATGCTTTTATCCAAAGTGACTTACATTGCAATAAAGATATACACTTTATTAGTTCATGCATTCTCTGGGAATTAGCTTGACCTACAGAAATGCAATAAAAAAACACAGATGAACAAATAAAGGCATGTGGGTTTTGAAACAACATGGGGCTGAGTAAATAAGGGCAGAACTGTAATTCTTGGGATGCATGGAAAAGAGTCCATCTCCATTCTCACCTTCAGATTTCTGAACCGCTGTAAGTCCGGGAAGGTGAAGGAGGTGCAGAAGGGCTCCGGCGGCTTTCCAAAGCACCTGCAGGGGTCGGAGGCGTCAGGTTTGGGACAGCCGACAGTCAGCTGAATGGTTGCATAACGCACTATTGCAGTGACGTGGCAATTCTGTGCTACTGCTGGGTTCTGAAGGTTAGCCGGGGCATTTTTTTCCTTGCAACTCCACGTGGGACCAGCAAGCTGCTTCTATATTTGTCCCACGTCGGTTACCGCATGCGACACAACACACCAACAATGAGTCCTTTCATGCATGATACGTGATCTGCTAAGAGAGCGGTATTGAAAATCCTAATTATATAAATAACAGGCTTCATTAACGCCTAATGACAAGTGTTTGTGTGATTGTGTTTATGACCTACTGTAGCAAGACTAGCAACTAATAAATGTAGCTAAATCTTTCCGGAGATGTCCTCAAAGAAATAGACGTCTTTATTCTAAAAACTCAAATACAAGTTTGGTTTAGAGTTGAACGGTTCTGACTGTATAGTAATACTATCGTACTGTAAAATAAGAAACATCTTAGTATTGTGATATAAATTTTTTTTAACTCTTTCCCCGCCAGCCTTTTTTTCAAAAAAAGCCAGTCACCACCAGTGTTTTGCCTTATAGGTCAGAAGTAATAGAAGAGGTTTTATTCGAAATTATTCGGATCGGATTATTCGAAAGATCGGAGGCATCACGCCGGGTTTATTGAGGATGGCGTGTCAATTAAACAATTATTAAATAGGAATATTCAAAATATCGGAGTCATCACGCCGGAGATGGATCCATTGAGGATGCCATGTCGATGAGCAATTTCAGAGGGTAGACTAATTGACACGGTCTCTGCAGACACTTCAGGGATGCGTTGGTAATGTCTGGGCGCTGGTCCACCATCTGATCTGGATACGGCCCGGATCCGGCTGACTGCAGTAAACCTCGGGATAAACAGAGAGACTAACATTAGCGTAGATGCCATTCCTCTTATGATGTAACGAGTACATCAGGTGTTATGGGAAGTGTTCCCGGTTCCGGCTGACCTAGTTAATGCAGCCTAACAATTTGAATAAAATATAAATTAAAATGTTTTATGTGTATGCCATAGTAAAGAGATGCGTTTTTAGTCTAGATTTAAACTGACAGAGTGTGTCTGCTTCCCGAACAATGCTAGGAAGGCTGTTCCAGAGTTTGGGTGCTAAATAGGAAAAGGATCGACCGCCTGCAGTTGATTGTGGTATTCTAGGTATTATCAACTGGCCAGAGTTTTGAGACCGCAATAGACGTAATGGAGTATAATGCGTTAAGAGCTCGCTCAAGTACTGGGGAGCTAAACCATTTAGTGCTTTGTAAGTAATTAGCAAGATTTTAAAATGTATGCGATGTTTAATAGGGAGCCAGTGCAGTGTTGACAGAACCGGGCTAATATGGTCATACTTCCTGGTTCTAGTAAGAACTCGAGCTGCTGCGTTTTGGACCAGCTGCAGTTTATTTATTAAGCGAGCGGGGCAACCACCCAGTAGAGCATTACAATAATCTAGCCTTGAGGTCATGAATGCATGAACTAACTGTTCAGCATTTTGCATTGAAAGCATATGCCGTAATTTAGATATATTTTTAAGATGGTAGAATGCAGTTTTACAGATGCTAGAAACGTGGCTTTCAAATGAGAGATTGGTATCAAAGAGCACACCCAGGTTCCTAACTGACGACGAGGACTTGACAGAGCAGCCATCAAGTGTTAGACAGTATTCTAGGTTACTACATGTGGAGTTTTTTTGTCCAATAATTAAAAATTCATTTTTTTCTGAATTAAGTTGCAGGAAATTACTAGTCATCCAATTTTTTATATCAGCTATGCATTCCGTTAATCTTGTGAATTGGTAAGTTTCGTCAGGGCGTGAAGAAATATAGAGCTGAGTATCGTCAGCATAACAATAAAAACTAACGCCATGCTTCCTAATGATATCTCCCAGTGGTAGCATGTACAGGGTGAAAAGCAACGGTCCTAGCACTGAGCCCTGCGGTACTCCATATTGAACTTGTGATCGGTGTGACATCTCTTCATTTACTGCTACAAACTGATAACGGTCAGATAAGTATGATTTAAACCATGCCAATGCAATTCCACTAATGCCAACATAATTTTCGAGTCTATTCAAAAGAATGTTGTGGTCGATGATATCGAATGCAGCGCTAAGATCGAGTAACACTAACAGAGAGATACAACCACGATCGGATGATAAGAGTAAATCATTTGTAACTCTAATGAGAGCAGTCTCAGTACTATGATGTGGTCTAAATCCTGACTGGAAATCCTCACAGATACCATTTTTTTCTAAAAAAGGAGCATAATTGTGAGGACACTGCCTTTTCTAGTATTTTTGACAGAAAGGGTAGATTTGAGATTGGCCTGTAATTGACTAATTCTGTAGGGTCAAGTTGCG
Organism: Rhinogobio ventralis; assembly: GCA_039654625.1. Classification (NCBI taxonomy): domain Eukaryota; kingdom Metazoa; phylum Chordata; class Actinopteri; order Cypriniformes; family Gobionidae; genus Rhinogobio; species Rhinogobio ventralis. The sequence continues at coordinate 2,295,051 of CM077216.1, forward strand.
TTTTTTTAATAAGTGGTTTGATAATAGCCAACTTAAAAGTTTTCGGTACATATCCTAAAGTCAAGGATGAATTAATGATATTAAGAAGAGGATCTATGACCTCTGGAAGCATCTCTTTTAGTAGGTTAGTCGGTATAGGGTCGAGCATACATGTTGATTTAGATGATTTAATGAGTTTAGCCAATTCTTCTTCTCCTATAGCAGTGAATGAATGTAATTTTTCCTCAGTGACACTACAATGCTCTGTCTGATGTGATACAGTAGTAGACGGCTGCATGGTTATAATTTTTTTCCTAATATTATCAATCTTACAAGTAAAGAAGTTCATAAAGTCATTACTGCTGTGCTGTTGGCAGACATCAGAAGTTGAAGCTTTATTTTTGGTTAATTTAGCCACTGTATCGAATAAATACCTAGGGTTGTGTTTGTTTTCTTCTAAGAGAGTCGAGAAATAAGCAGATCTAGCAGTTTTTACGGCCTTTCTGTATGAAATCATGCTCTCTTTCCACGAAATGCGAAAAACTTCCAGTTTTGTTTTCTTCCAGCTGCGCTCCATTTTTCTGGCTGCTGTTTTAAGGGCCCGGGTGTGCTCGTTGTACCACGGCGTTGGACTATTCTCTTTAATCTTCTTTAAGCGCAGAGGAGCAACTGTGTCTAAAGTGCTGGAAAAAAGAGAGTCAATAGTTTCTGTTGCAACATCAAGTTCCTCTGGGCTATCTGGGATGCTGAGGAGATGAAACTGATGAGGAAGTTTATTTATAAAGAAATCTTTAGTCTCAGCAGTGATAGTGCTGCCATATTTGAAGCGAGGGGACGGCTTTGCAGCCTTTGCTAAATTAAGTCTACATGATACTAGGTAATGATCTGAGATGTCATCGCTCTGCTGCAGAATTTCAACGGTATCAACATTTATTCCATGTGACAATATTAGGTCTAGAGTATGATTACCGCGATGAGTGGGTCCTGATACGTGTTGCCTAACTCCAATAGAGTTTAGAATGTCTCTAAATGCCAATCCCAATGCGTCTTTTTTATTGTCTACATGGATATTAAAATCACCAACAATTAGGACTTTATCTGTAGCCAGTACTAACTCTGATAAAAAATCAGCAAATTCTCTGATAAAGTGTGTATTGTGCCCTGGTGGCCTATATACAGTAGCCAACACAAATGTTAAACAGGATTTATCAATTTCATTACATAACATTACGTAAAGCACCAAAACTTCAAAATAATTAGATTTGAAACTAGACCTCTGAGTAATACTGAATATATTATTATAAATTACAGCAACACCTCCTCCTTTACCTTTCAGACGCGGCTCGTGTTTATAACAATAATCTTGTGGGGTGGACTCATTTAAAGTAATGTAGTCGTCAGGTTTTAGCCAGGTTTCTGTCAAACACAGCACATCTAGATTATTATCTGTAATCATATCATTAACAATAAGCGTTTTAGAGGAAAGGGATCGAATATTCAGCAGCCCGAGCTTTATCATTTGTTCATCTGTATTATATCTGTTGTTTATTTATTGGACATCAATTAAATTTTTACCGTTGAATAGTTTTGGTGGTTTTTTGTATTTACTAATTCGTGGAACAGACACAGTCTCTATGTGATAATATCTAGGTGAAAGAGTCTCTATGTGCTGGGATTTATCTGACTTCTGTGACGTGAGACAGCTAGCAGACGGTCGGGTAAGCCAGTCCGTCTGCTTCCTGACCTGGGCCCTAGTTAGTCAAGGTTTAGCTTTAAGACTATGTGCCAAATTACTAGAGAGAAGAGCGGCACCACCCCAGGAGGGATGGATACCATCTCTTTTCAACAGGTCAGGTCTGCCCCAAAAGCTTTTCCAATTGTCTATGAACCCTATGTTATTTTGCGGACACCACTTAGACAGCCAGCCATTGAGTGATGATAGTCTGCTAAGTATCTCATCACTCCTTTTAATGGGGAGGGGACCAGAGCAAAAAATCCGGTTTGCCATCGTACTTGCGAGTTCACACACCTCTTTAATGTTAATTTTGGTGATCTCCGACTGGCGAAGTCGAACATCATTTGTGCCGACATGAATAATAATCTTAGAGAATTTACGATTAGCATTAGCCAGCACTTTTAAATTTGCTTTGATGTCAGGCGCTTTGGCTCCCGGTAAACATGTGACTATGGTGGCTGGTGTCTCTATTTTCACGTTCCGTGTAAAAGAATCGCCAATAACTAGGGCACTTTCAACAGGATTCTCAGTGGGTGCATCACTGAGTGGGGAGAACCTGTTTGATGTTCTAATCGGAACGGAAGAGTGGTTTTTTGATCCGCGACTATGCCGTCTCACCGTCACCCAGTTGCCCTGCTGCACGGGCTCTACAGCCGGAACCGAACAATGTACAGATTTCACTGAGCTAGTCGCATCCAAAGCAGTGTCTAAAGCTGTTTTGTTCTCACTACTCTCAAATAAAGTCTGGATGCGTGTCTCTAATTCTGAAATCTTCTCCGTCAGTCTGACTATCTCCTTACATTTATCACATGTGAAGCCCTGTTCACCAACGGAGACAGATATACTAAACATGAAACATGTAGTGCAGGTGACAATAAAAGGAGAAGACATGGCTTACCGTATTTGTTGATTAATCCAACTTACCACAGTTGTTTGATGGACTAGTAAAGGCACGAGAGACAAAAACAGGAAACCCGGATGCACAAATGGCAGGCTAACAGGCTAGTGAAATGCTAACGCGTTGTGAAATGCTAACACGTTGTGATGGTGATTTAAATTAAAAGCTAACAATGTCAATTTTAACGTGATAGGCAATATTAAACAATATATGGTGATGAGTAAGTTATATTTAGCAGTATAAACAACAAGAAAAGATATCGAATAGAGATTCAAAAGCAAAGCTGTACAGAGCTGCAAACACTGCGACCGGCAGACAGGAGGCAGAAGCTGACTCTTCTATTTGTTGACATGACATGGTTCGATTCAGATTGTAAATATCATATATTAAATTGGGGAGGGGGTCCTCACCACCTCATACATTTATAAGATTTTTAAACAAAAAAAAAAAACAGTGTTATGATTCATTTTCACAAAATCTGTTGCTCCATCATTGTTCAATACAAACATATATATTTTTTCTGCAATCATACACTATGGGATTAATGAAAAGCACATTTGTCTTCAGGTGTGCCTTTAGCCCTGTTGTAGCCTACCCTATATCCAGTGCTACCCCTTTTCCACCAGAACGAACCGGGTGCTAGTTCAGAGCTAGTGCTAGTGCCAGTTGGTTTGACTGACGAGACTTTTAAGAACCGGTTTGCCTTTCCACATGCTAGAGAGAGCCAGGTCTTACGTCACTGTATACGTCTCATCTTCCTCAGCAACGCTAGCGAGGCAGCGGGAAACACAAACACTGAAACACACCAGGCTTATTCGAGATGCATCGGCGCTGCGCAGACTGATCCGCGTATGATATCAAAATACCGCACGAGCGATTCAAAAGCATAAGGAGTCGTATGCTCTCGCTGTACTTTGATGTCATACGGCGATCGGTCTGCACCGATGCATCTCGAAAAAGCCTTCCATCAACAATGGCGAACGTTGCGTTACTATTGATGCACATGGCTTTTACGATCCTACATCGGCATCCAAACACAGCGAATCCAACGCATTCGTGCAGCTCGCTGTAATTTGTATAGACGGAGATTACAATCGAGCAGCTATTAGCTCGATTAGCTGCTAATTCAAAAATGGCGGTCACAAGTTTCTGTTCGTCTTTTTGGTCACGGTAACCCGCCCTCAGCCCCTGACGCAAGCGGTTCTTACTTCTAGACCAGCAATGATTTGGTTCTTCTTAAGAACTACTTCTCCTGGTTCGGAGCTGGTGCTTTGAGTGTGGAAAGACAAAGAACCGATTTGAAACTAGACTCTGGCTCCGAACCAGCACCAGCACTGCCTTGGTGGAAAAGGGGTATGCTTGAAGTGGAAACATTAAAGTGCCGGTAACGTGCCGGGGGCATGTTACAAGGGCGTCATTTTGGTTTGAAGGGGGGTTGAAGTGTGAACTGTTTAACAGGGTCCTAGGGCATGCTCCCTTCCTTTATTTGTTTGTTTGTTTGTCTTTTGCAAAATGGTCCACACATGCAAAGTTGGTTGATAACATAACTGTAATAAAGTAGCTAGTTAACAATCATAGGTCACGGGAAGTCAATCTAACTAATTACACTGAACATGTTCATTTCCTTCCATCTCTTGGAATATCTGTAAGCCAGGTTCTCTAATATCTGTCATTATTAGCAGAACACATTTTACACATTGGGAAAAACCAATTGTTTAGTCAATAATTCAAGAAGATCCAGACTTTAAAGCTCTTGATTTAAACTCGTAATTGGTCTTATGAAAAAGTAGCATAGTTCTTGTAATTGTTTAACTATAGCATTTGTTACAGTAAGGATATAATTACAGGTAAGACCATTTGATGGCTTCTTTTTTCCTTTGATCTATAGCATTTCTTATAAACAAATAGCAACATACACATAGAAACTATAGCTACAATATGTAAATCTATAATGAATATATAATGAATTATCTATTCAATTATACAACAAAATGTATGTTAGTCAAAATGTACCATAATAAATACAATAGAACTTGATAAATTCAAGTAAAGGTGGTCATGAGTATTTAAAAAGCTTTCTAATTAATGTTAGTGCAGGATGATGTTTTCATCAGTCTTTTTAATGCTAATCATGTTCGACGGTCTCTGTAGTGTTTTACTACACTCAAATGTGACCCTGGACCACAAAACCAGTCATAATGGTCAGTTTTTGGAAATTGAGATTTATACATAACCTGAAATAATACGTTTTCCATTAATGTATGGTTTGTTAGGATATGATATTTGGCCGAGATATGACTAATTGAAAATCTGGAATCTGAGGGTGCAAAAAAATCTAAATATAGAGAAAATCTCCTTTAAAGTTGTCCAAATGAAGTCCTTAGCAATGCATATTACTACTAATAATACATTTTAATATATCTACGGAAATTCTTCATGGAACATGATCTTAATATCCTAATGATTTTTGGCTTAAAAGAAAAATTTATAATTCTTACCCATGCAATGTATTGTTGGCTATTGCCACAGATATACCCGTGAGACTATGACTGGTTTTGTGCTTCAGGGTCACAAATGGGTTGCAAATTTTACCATCAGTGATGTGAAATGGCTAATCTTACCACACTTTTGGAGCTTGTTGGTGAACTCATGCAAAATTAAACAGGTGGGCTTCATTCACTGTCATATTGCGCAGATCCGTTCAGTTCGTACAGCTTATAAAAGGTCTGAACGTGCGATGTATACAATTAATTAATAGACGGATTTCATTGTGTGTGTGGTCAGAGTACCGGCAACATGTGAGAAGTGCCGGTACGCAAGAAAAAGTGAGGGTACGCGACTGATTAAAACAGAGTAACTGCGTACCGGTGCATAATGGCCCACTTCGAGCCCTGCCTATATCCACAGAAAGAACAGAGCCTCTGCTTTTAAACACAAAACCTGTTTTATTCTAGCTTCATGCACTGTTTTTATCAGCACTTGAATATGGGTAAGTTTCATAAAAATTGAGCAAAAAGCTGAGAAAATCATGTTTTTGTCAAAGACTACATCCAGATGGGATTCAGAGCGATGATCAAACACAGATGGAGTGGATGGATCAACACCCCAAAGCTTCACAGAGCTCGTCCTGGGGCGACATGTCATTCAGTAACATTAGGCGGTTTTGATTTATATGCGGTTTAATGTTGATGATTGTGTAATTTTACATATGCATATGATTACATATGATATCTCTTGTTTCTGCGTCGTCTTCGCCTGTGCTTTGCCTCTTTCAGAAGATGCGTAATAGCTACAGTGAAAACACGGAAAGAGACGGGGAAAGAGTTCATATATTGTGCAAACCTACTTTAATAATCTCTAGTCGAGTTAGTGTTACACTTTGTCTATACTGCAAGCAAAAAATGCAACAAAACTAGCATGCATCAACTATAATTAGTAATGTCGTCCTCATTTCAAGAAAGGGCCCTAAAACTTTAATGTTCTCAGTACAATCAATGATGCTGTCAAACTGCAAGTAAACAACTTCATCGACCTCACTGATGCAGATTGAGGACAGAACGCATGCTGTCACCCAGCAGGACAGGGAGCAATGTTTGTAAAGCGGTTTGTGTCTCTACAGTCCCAAAACACTGAGACAAAAGCCTGTCCTATCTGAAAGATCTCAAAACTTACAAAGAACTGCCCTTAAAGTCATTGTTTTCTCAACTCAAATAGCAGTTTAATGACCTCCTTCTCACTGCAAAGAAAAAGAGAGAGAAATACAAAGAAAGCGTGAACGATCAGAATTGCATCTTTGCAAAGTGAGGAGTTCATTCAAATCACAAACCTTATTAGAAATAGTAAACGTGAAGCTTGACTCTAGCAAACGGCACTAATTAAAGGCTTCAAATGAAGTATGACGCATCACAGCACAAAATATGAGCCTCCACAGCGTCAGCCTTTCACAGTTTAAGCCACAACGCTAATTAGCCCCTGATAATTGGTGAGAGTCTATTGACGGAGAGATTTGGGCTTCAGTGTTTCTCTCTCTCAGTTGTTAGGCTGCTTATCTGCATCAGTGCTTTCATTTACTACCAAACTCAAGAAACAAGGAGCCTCTGATTCCCAGTGAGCTTGTGGATTAATGCTGTGACTTTTCTAGCAGTGAGAAAGAGGAGGATTCATTCAGCTTCATCTCAAAGACACAACAGTTCGCTTTGTGTTGATGCATTTCCTGTTGAAGCAGGAAGTTGGGGGAGGACGTATCAAAGGGCTCAAAAAAATCCATTATTTTGGTCAATACTAAAGTGTAAATTCTTCAACTATGTGAATATGTGCATGTTGTTCATTCACAGGTGATTGAAAATTAAAGGCTCATAGAAACCATTTTATTTCCACAAAACCAATGCAGACCAGTTATTTTATACCATCATAGTTTTTATTAATATTTGTTTTTATAAATTCGGTTTGAATACGTTTAATTTATAATAGATCATTTATTTTTATTTCTGTTTCAGTAATTTTAGTACTTCAACTTAAGTAACATTAGTAACTGAAATAAGTTGTAATAAGTTTGTGTAATATTTGTATTTCAGCTTCATTTCAATTCCCGAAAATTATTTTGATTTTTGCTAGCAATAACAACTCCGAAGCGTCCAGATCTGACATGTTACCAGCCTACATCAAGGAAAACCACAGAAAGAATATTTTAAGTATACATTTTCATCTAATATTTATGTTTTGTTTCATTTCCGCTTTATTTTAAAAACCAAAAATGATTTTAGAAAGTAAAATAACAACTCTGAAGCCGCAGATCTGCCCTATTACTAGCCTACATCAAGAAAAACCACAGAAATATATATCTTACATATTTCAACCATGTAGACAAACTTGATGAATGATTTCCAAATTACAGCGCTGAGGAACAAAGTGCGTATGTGTGTACATGTCGAGACGCCACTTGGTGCAAATATCCAGATAGGGTCCGATTTCTGAATCCGTGGGATCTGTTTTCTATTTGTGTTGACAACATGAAACTTTATTCAAAGAACAAAGAACAATAAAATAGAGGGAGGCAGAGCGGGTGGGAGTGTGTTTTGATATCCACTGATTTTAATTACCAAATCTAAACGGGGGAATTCCATAAAGTGATGAATTACAAGATAAAGTGGAAAGCGGTTTCAGACCTCCATCAGGGATGCACGGACATTCCCGTCGTCTCCGGATGGGATGGCGTCACTTATTCCATTGGAAAACCGATGGAACCGAGCCAAAGTTTGCAATCCTGCTTGAGTCGGTGTTTGAGGAACAAAGACAGGCAGCAGAGATCATCTGGAGCAGTGGCTTTATGACAGAACATCACAGAAACACCTCAGACGCATTCCTTGTGAAGCGTGTGTGTGGATCTGTTCCTAAACCGACTGAAGTGTCTGCTGTCTACATAGGGAACTAACTGCTAAGGAAGCACCCTGAGCCTCAGAAGTGAGTGATCAGAAGTACTACCTACGACAACATCATGCATTAGATGTTGGCATGTTTTTAATCATGTGATCAAAATAATATACACACAAATATTGGGTAAAATAGCCAATTTAAAATGAGATTCAACCCTTTTTACTGATCATGCATTGTTGAAAGTAATATATTAATAATCATCTCTTCTCTCAATTCATTTGCCAACCTGATGGATTTCTACAGTGCTTGTCGCAATGCATTCTGGGACTGTCTTCTGTGTGAAGGATACATGTGATGCTGCCTTATAAGAAAATAGGGCTGCACGAATTATCAAATCGCAAAGGCAGCAGTTTAACCCTCATCCTTCCCTCTGGTCATTTTGACCTGAAACTCTTTTTTTTTTTTTTTTTTATTGTGTTCATCAGAGTGGTCCAAGACCTTAGGACTTTTGTTGCACTTGAACCACGAATACACACAAAAAATGACTGGATTCAAGGAGTTTATGAGGTTGTTATAAAAACAAAGTAACAAAGCCCTTAGGAATGAATGTGAGGAATGCTTCAGTATTCATAGAAAAACCTAACAAATGCTCAAAATTCAGTCTAAAAATGTTAAAACTTTACCAGAAATGATTTTATAGTGTCTACATGTGTACAGTATCTGGATGCATACTGAAGAGTCAAACTCGAGGGCCCTATTTTACCGATCTAAACGCATGGTCTGAAGCTCACGGCGCAGGAGCTCTTAGGGCGTGTCTAAATCCACTTTTGCTAGTTTAACGTCGGAAAAAATCTGCGTGCCAGGCGTATGGTCCAAAAGTGTTGTCCCTCTTCTCTTAATGTGTCATGGCTGTGTTTTGGGCGTAACGTGCAATAAACCAATCAGAGTCTCATCTCCCTTTCCCTTTAAAAGCCAGTTGCGCTCGCACCATGGCGGATTCGCTATTTACATGTGAACGGAAAGACTGAACGCTTCTCCAGAGAGGAATCCTTTAATTTTTAATATTCAAAAATGTGTGTGTGCTGCTGTGTGTGTCCCTGTGTGTGTAATAATCAGAGTGTATGCGCATTGTGCACCGCCTATAGGCTCATATTACTAACACACCCTTTAAATAACACTAAAATACTGCGCTATTGACTTTAGAGCAGGTGTGTGTTGGTCAATGGCACAGTCGTTTTCCTCAAAATAGCAACGCTCCAACAATGCTCCTGAACTCCTGGTGTTCAGACCAGACGCCCATGGGTGAACAGATGCGCCAGTGCATTTGATATTTAAACAACGTGGAGCTGGACGTGAACATGAGAACTGCGTCCGGCTGAAACTAGCAGAACACACTTGCGTTGCGCCTGGCGTCACATTGCTCCGAGTGTGTGATAGGGGCCAAGAACTGACTTAGGACCCAGCGAAACAGCTCATTTGCTCCATATAGAGCTATAAGACCATCTAATGGCAAGAGACATGAAATATCATCTTATATTATTTTTTTTTCCACAAGAGGTGGGCAGAGACACCCAATGTGAGCTGATTATTGCATGTATTGGAGTTATTTTGAAAGAATGTGAAAAATGTGCTCAAATTAAATTATTCATTGATAAAATCTAGTCATTTTAAAGGTAAATAAAATAAAAAAAGCTCTCCAAAGCTTTCTGGGCAAAAAGAAGGAAGTATGATTATATGGCTTCAGGTCATTTTGACTAACGAGGAAAGGATTTGTTACAGAATGCGTGTTTCAGAGTGAAGAGCGCCACTGTGTTCATTTACACGTGAGCAGCTCATGATCCGGTGTTTTCAGTGTCTCAGAACGGCTCGGTTTGCGGCGCTAATAATGTGCATCATAGATTTATGTCATAGGCCTATGTGTTTTTTCTGTCATTATAATAACAGCCGCATCTGAGGCAGTAAGTGCATCGCATTATGTTTATTGTAGCTATATGGGCGCTCAGTTTTTGTCATTTGGCCAAAATCTCATGTTATTAAAGATAAAGTGCGCTATAACGCTACAACAAATGCTGGACTAAGACACTCTTCTCTGCTCCTCAAACACATAAAACATTAGCTGTTATATATAGTGTTACTTCGCTGTTATTCAGTCAACCAATTCTTAATTTACCATTGCATTGCAAACAAGCAGAAACGGTCCAAACTCACGACTGAGTTATGAGGTTTTACAGGCAGTTTGAGGATCCAATGGAGTTTCGAGGTTTAGTCACAAGCTGTTTTTTATACTTTTCATTGGTTAAATATTTGCAAAACCCCACAGACAGACGTAAAATATGACCAATAGTAAGGATTTATGGGGGAAACAAAAGATGAAATATGGAGATATAAGTTTTCTCCCCGTCAGCGACGCAACAAATGCTGCTAAAACTGCAACTACATTACCGACCAAACTAAATCTTCACAGTGAGTGTGTGTGAGAGTGTGCGAGTGAGTGTGTGTGTGCGTGAGAGTGTGTGTCGCTCAAGGCCAAGCATGCAGTCACGTCTGGAGGTTAGAGTGTAATTTCTATTGATGTTCTAAAAGGTGTCATTACCACATGACCTGCAGAACCTCTCTTAACCTCATGGGTTGAGGTCAGAGGTCAACCGCTTCACTTTGTAATGTGAGTGTTGAGCTGGAAGAGCCACAGAACAGAGAGATCACTGATATAAAACTCATATCCAGACGCTGAGTCACACACGTTTAACGTTTCTTCGGAAAGACTAAAACGCATTTAATCTGTCACAAGCAAAAATAATGTCTCTTGACAGACTAATAATATGAAGTACTCTTACAACAGTTCTGTGATAATGGCATGGCACTTAAATATATAATATCCAAACCTTTATCCTTCATGATTACCATCAAAAGGCAACAACCACAGTGCTGTGTTCAAGTGCTATTATACTGTTTTTGTAAGAGCAACTGGACACTATCTGAGATGATCGGCTGAAGATCTCAGATCCAAAAGTCCACAACAATCAGCAAGTGTCATAAAAGCCCAAGAACAGTCTGGGGTCAGCAGTGAAAGCCTCAGGTGTGTCTTCCTGTTTATCTGTCTCTCATCTCACGCTTGTGATCGTGGATCAGGAACGGACAGGACAGAGCAAATAAACGCGTGTGGGATAAGATCTACACACCCTCGCTGAAACAATGAGCCTTCAGCCCCGGGACGATCCGTCTGGAGACTCGCGTTATCTGCGCTCTGAATAAACTCGTCTTCCTCACGCCAACTGATCGATAGTACGGCCCTGTCGGATCAGTTTTATTGAATGTTTATGTTATCAGTTTTATCTTCTTTTTTACGTTAGAATTTTTCTGGATTACGTTTTAATGCTTACATTCATTTTTTGTAATCAAAATCCAATTTTTTTAGGGCCCTATGAAATCTGTTTTATTTTTTCCCAAATTTAACATTTTTTTCCCCTGGATTTTAATGGTTTAATTAAATTTTAGTCATCAAAAAGCATGTCTAAATAACTGAAATCATGAAACTTAATTTATAAAAAAAAAAAAAAAAAAAAAAACATTTTAAGGGACCTATGAAATAAGCTTAATTTTTTTCCCAAATTCCATGTTTTTTTAGATTCTGTTTTAAGGGTTTAATTAATTTTTAGCAATCAAAAACAATATTTAATAAATCATGAAACTTTTAAACAATTTATTAAAATATTAAGAAAAATACATTTTTTAGGGCTCTATAAAATCAATTCCATGTTTTCTAAATTATTTTTTCTTCTGGATTTTAATGGTTTAATAACATTTTCGTAATCAAAAAGCATGTCTAAATAATTGAAATAATGAAACGTAACAATTTATTAAACATGTAGCAAAAAACATCATCTTTTTATGGCTCTGTGAAAGTTTAATTTTTTCCCACATCCGGTCTAATTTTCTTTAAATTCCATGTTTTCTGTTTTAATTTTTCTGGATTCCGTTTTAATTGTTAAATAAAATTTTAGTAATCAGAACTCTTGTCTAATTAATTGAAATCATGAAATTTATAAAGCTAAAAAAACAAAAAAAACAAATACAACAGCGCATTTTTAGGGCCCTGCAAAATCCATTTTATTTGACCAATTCCATGTTTTCTGTATTAATTATTAAATCAAAGAGCATGTCAAATTAATTTAATTTATAATCCAGAACCAGACTTCATTTTTTTTTTTTAAGTGTACAGCACTACTTTTGATTTTTCATCCAAAATTTGCCAGATTCCATGACATTCCACGTTTATCCTGTTTATCCATTTCATGATAGGATCCGTGATTCCGTCAGCGTTTTTCACCAGCACTGAGCCGTCTTAATAAACAGAAGCTTAGACACACAAAATGTGCAGTGCTGGGGGTCCTCCAGGACAGGTTTGAGAACCACTGAAGTTTATTAGCCACATATTCATCCTGAAAAAGAGCTAAAAGACCCAAAAACACCTTTACTCACCCTAATGTCAGTCCGAATGATTTCGGCATCATTACTGAAACAGGAGAGCTTTGGCGGAAGGGAAGATTTTCAGTGAATAACAACTTGAAGTTGAGATCACTAAGCATACGTCCAAATTATTAGGCTGAATGCTTTAAAACTTCAAACCCATCAGCTCTGCAGCAGTGGGAAGATTGCTATGCTGGGTAATTGAAGAGTACATCTAAAGAAAGTTGAGTTTTGGGCTCTGGAAGTGTCACGGCCGAGCATCAGGAAAGAGCAGATTACAGGGATGTGGATTACACTGAACTCTCAGGATGAAAAGCTCATGCTGCGCCATCTTTGACAGTCGGAGCTGTAAATATTCTACTTATAGCATCTCACAGGGGCTCATTTACTACAGCGATTAGCAAACTGAAGGGTGAACATGGGCATGCAACTTTTTTTAGCTGTTTTATAAGATGCATTCATGGAAAGAAATGCAAAGATTCAGTTTGTTCAAATAAAGGGTTTAACTCTAGTTGTGCTCATTTGTTCTGTTAAAGCGTGGTGGAAGAGTTAGTGCTAACAGTAGGAGGTGTATAAACCACTTACAGATCCGGTGTAGTGGAATAATCAGATTGTGTCAGCGGGAATACAGCGGCCGGTATGTTTACAGCAGTAAATGACTCTTTTAGACGACGGGGCGTCTCTGCAGCTCACTGCCCACAGCCTTCCGCTCCATCGCTGGGAATTTCGCTCACACTTTTCCACTCCACCTCCTCTGGGAATTACAGAATCCTGGCATTCCATACAGGATCCAGGCCGCTATCAGAACGACTCAATCATCACGGATTTCTCAGTAAACGCCACTAAACTGATATTTCAAACCCAGGGCCCGTACCATGATGGTAGTTGAACAAACTCAGGGTTACAAGATCGAGTTGACAAAACTAAACAAATCCAATCAGGCTTTGTTGGTACCATGACGCTGAGCATGAATCTTCTGTCAACTCAGGCTTTGATCCGGAGTAGTGCTGTAGTCAAGACCACCTAAACCAAAGCCCCGTTTCCACCGAAATTACCCGGATCAATAAAGCCTGAACCTCGTCGTCGGCCCATTGGTCGTATTTTTTAAACTCTATTGTTGATTTGAATAGCAAACGACTCTTACTGCACGTACCGCGTCCGCAACAGACTTTTAAAAATAGTGGGTGAAATAAAATGCTGCGTCGAGTCGACCAATCAAAATGCTGCATGAACTCAACCAATCAGCATGTTCAGCGCCCAAGTCCCGCCCACGAAAGAACTTTGAAAAAGTACTACCTCACGAGCAGAGCCGTTTTGACGGGGAGATTTTTACCCGGACCTTTATTTAGACCCCGGTTCCTGCGGTCGAAACACACCAAGTACCACCCCAAAGTCCCTAGTTCCTGGGGAAAGTTCCTGCGGTGGAAACGCGGCTCAAGACAAGACTTTGTGGGGTTCAGACCAAGACAGGGCGAGACCGAGTCAAGACCAAGACCAGACCAGCACTCCTTAAATTCATCTAAAAGATCCACATTACTGTCTGAGAAATGTCTCCCTCACGGACGACTGCCGCGCACACACACAACAAAACGTAAACAAAACACAACAAAGTCCAGGCCTGGTCCTCTCTCGTCCTTCAATGGTGTCGCTCGTCCTTATATATCATGAGAGGACTCGAGGCCGGTGTGCCTCGCAGGTGACGCTCATTCTCAGTCTCGCTCGCGCCTCCCACGTCTCTCGCTCGTCCACCTCGCCACAGTCTTATATTTAATGAATAAATACAATTAGAATAGCAGGACACTATAGCGCTGTTACCAATCAAATTCATGGCATAGAAGTTGCATCTGAATTAGTACAATTACACCTGCATAAATAATGTTCAGATTAATTAAAACATTAACATTATTGAACAGTCTCAGAATCATTTATTCCACCGATTTTTTCAAAGCAGCCGATTCATTTAATAACGAAACGTTGCCGAATTAGCAATTTGTCATTTAATATTAACTTCTTGTTTATTGAACGTTTGTATAAATCAATATCACTTGCAATCACGCTTATATTCATGAAAACAGCTCTTGTGATATTGCTTAATTATATTCTATGTTATATAAAAAAAACTAAATCTCAGAATTTTGTGGGCATTTACACTCACCTAAAGGATTATTAGGAACACCATACTAATACTGTGTTTGACCCCCTTTTGCCTTCAGAACTGCCTTAATTCTACGTGGCATTGATTCAACAAGGTGCTGAAAGCATTCTTTAGAAATGTTGGCCCATATTGATAGGATAGCATCTTGCAGTTGATGGAGATTTGTGGGATGCACATCCAGGGCACGAAGCTCCCGTTCCACCACATCCCAAAGATGCTCTATTGGGTTGAGATCTGGTGACTGTGGGGGCCATTTTAGTACAGTGAACTCATTGTCATGTTCAAGAAACCAATTTGAAATGATTCGAGCTTTGTGACATGGTGCATTATCCTGCTGGAAGTAGCCATCAGAGGATGGGTACATGGTGGTCATAAAGGGATGGACATGGTCAGAAACAATGCTCAGGTAGGCCGTGGCATTTAAACGATGCCCAATTGGCACTAAGGGGCCTAAAGTGTGCCAAGAAAACATCCCCCACACCATTACACCACCACCACCAGCCTGCACAGTGGTAACAAGGCATGATGGATCCATGTTCTCATTCTGTTTACGCCAAATTCTGACTCTACCATCTGAATGTCTCAACAGAAATCCAGACTCATCAGACCAGGCAACATTTTTCCAGTCTTCAACTGTCCAATTTTGGTGAGCTCGTGCAAATTGTAGCCTCTTTTTCCTATTTGTAGTGGAGATGAGTGGTACCCGGTGGGGTCTTCTGCTGTTGTAGCCCATCCGCCTCAAGGTTGTGCGTGTTGTGGCTTCACAAATGCTTTGCTGCATACCTCGGTTGTAACGAGTTATTATTTTAGTCAAAGTTGCTCTTCTATCAGCTTGAATCAGTCGGCCCATTCTCCTCTGACCTCTAGCATCAACAAGGCATTTTGGCCCACAGGACTGCCGCATACTGGATGTTTTTCCCTTTTCACACCATTCTTTGTAAACTCTAGAAATGGTTGTGCGTGAAAATCCCAGTAACTGAGCAGATTGTGAAATACTCAGACCGGCCCGTCTGGCACCAACAACCATGCCACGCTCAAAATTGCTTAAATCACCTTTCTTTCCCATTCTGACATTCAGTTTGGAGTTCAGGAGATTGTCTTGACCAGGACCACACCCCTAAATGCATTGAAGCAACTGCCATGTGATTGGTTGATTAGATAATTGCATTAATGAGAAATTAAACAGGTGTTCCTAATAATCCTTTAGGTGAGTGTATATTTATTTTGGCCATTTTTGAGACAATTCTGCATTGATTTTGAACCCGGCAGCACAGTAACACAAGAAATCACATTACAAAGAAGTTATTGATTGCATTAAGCAGAAAGTTTTACATCAAATCACATTAATGTTAAAATCAGACAATGCACCGGCAATTTAGTGGTATCCTTGCAGTTGTGGTCTTGACTGGTCTTGAGATAAAATCCTTTAAGACTCTAAGAGTCTTAAAAGGTCTAAAGACCGGAAGAGATCTAAAGACCGGTCTTGTGTACTACAACACTAATCCTGAGTTCAGGAGTGACATCAGAAGTGAACAGCCAATCACACACTGTGGAAACTGAGATTCACTCCTCGCGAGGTGAAGCAGCGAAGCAGTGCGACTCACTTCTCTTCTGCAGAATATTACGAGATTGAAGACTTGTGAAGTTTATGTAGTTGGTGTAGAAGTGAGATTTGAACAATACAGCAACATGTAGTCATTTTTGATTCTTAAGCTTATTTATATTACTTTTATAGGCTATATTTAGGTGCTTAATTATAATTGATCAACTAAAACTGTACGTGTAATGGATTAAAGGATTAGTTCACCCCAAAATGAAAATGTCCTGATAATTTACTCACCCCATCTCATCCAAGATGTTCATGTCTTTCTTTCTTCAGTGGAAAAGAAATTAAGTTTTTTCTCCACACCATTGACTTGCATGCCAACCAAAATGTTGAAGGTCCAAATCAATGCAGTTTCAGAGGAAGGGCTTCAGAGGCTCTGCTGAGGAATAGGGTCTTACCTAGCGAAGCTAGATAAAAACCACAATTGTTTATCTTGTGCTGGTCTGCGACACGCCAGGAATTATGTAATTATGCTGAAAGGTCACGCTACACGTAGGCGGCAGTACCGCCCAATTCTTTACAAAGCGAATGTGTGAAGACTAATACAAACGCCCTTTGATGATGACAAAACAATGATGTCGGACGATTTTGAAGTTGGAGGAGAAAATGAGATGGAGTTTTTCGCCCTATCCTACCTTTTTGAACCGGAGTACACAGATGAAGAAGATGGATGCAGATGGAGGAGACACAAGCCTCGGGCAGACTAAGATCGAACGAGACGTGGTGGTGCACATGTGGTAAATGCCAACGGTAAAAAAAAAAGAAACATTAGAGTTTAACACGTATTTAATAATAGGAAGACATTAGTAATAAACATTCACACATGAAACGTATTGACAAAAAAAATACAATTAATGCATCTAATAATATTGAAAAAACATAACGTTACATATCTCTACTTGCTGTAAAAACGCCACGGGCACAGCTGACGATTTCAGGAAACGGCGATTTCCTTGCTGGTGATTGAACTCATCGTCGAAAAAATGAGCATTACACACTCTAATATGTGTCAGAGATGGTTCGGGTGTGTTTACATCCAGCGTGCAACCACAGCTTCAATCGCTCAGGATTGTGTATAGGAAATCAGTGAAAACTCCAGGCGGAAAAAAACGTTTAGGTTTCAAAAGATTTAAACATCCAGGATACGCACACGTAAGGACCATTTTAAACAATAAATTGACACAAAGACATAAATATGTCATCAAACATACAATAAAACTTGAACGGTCCTCCTTCTCCACGCTTTGTAAAGAATGGGGCGGTACTGCCGCCTACTTCCTCTGAAACTGCATTGATTTGGACCTTCAACATTTTGGTTGCCATGCAAGTCAATGGTGTGGAGAAAAATGTTTTCCTCAAAAAACTTTCTTTTCCACTGAAGAAAGAAAGACATGAACATCTTGGATGGCATTGGGGTGAGTAAATTATCAGAAAATTTTCATTTTGGGGTGAACTAATCCTTTAAGGGTATGATAATTACATTTTATCTAAATCATACAAAATTATTATTATAAATAGGCTTTGCTAAAAGCCAGACGATATGGTCTTTAAAAATCATTTGCTATGTAGTGACCTTTCATTTGGAGAAACTCAGGGAGTGACTTTATTTAGTCAGAGGTGTGTCACTTTGCTCACAGCTGATTGGTCCAATTTCAGTTTGAGATCTCTTATCCAGAACATAACCTGCCATGGAGCGCAAGTTACTATGGCGATGAACACTGCTAAAAGCCAAACCACTTTCATGGTCCCTAAAACCCAGGGTTGGTGCAAACTAAACTGGAACATAACTAGCTAGCCACCTAAACCGGCTTGAAAAAATTTGGTAACACTTAATTTTACAGTGTCCTTGTTACATATGTTACATGTACTTACCATAGTAGTAATACAGTAAATTATGCATAATTACATGCAACTAACCCTCAACCAAACATTAATCCTACCCTATGATACGTACCGCTCCGAGACTTGGGGTTGGAGATCCAAATGCAGCTTTATTAGAGACACGTAATCCAATGTACAGTCAATGGTTCAATAAACAGGCACACGGTCCAAACAAACAAGGCAGGAGTGACAGGCAAAAGGGTAGTCCAAAAACAGGCAGAGAGTCCAGATACATGAGAAACCAGGGATAACCGCTCAGAGATGCCGTGTAACACATACAAAACCTCGCAGTGAATGACAGGGTGAACAGGCTAGATGTAGGCAGAGGTGATGAGGTAAATGAGACACAGGTGTAAACAATGAGTGCTGAGGATTATGGGGTCCGGGGTGGAGTGCCCTCTGGTGGTAATCACAGGCACTCTCATTGGTGAATCGTGACACCCTAACCCTATAGTAAGTACATGCCGTTAATTAATATTACTCAGTACTTAAATATATAGTTACACTGTAATAATGACACCTTAAAATAAAATTTCTAATTTTAATATAGTTGATGTACTAAAATAACTAAATCCTTAAAACTGACATTTTTATTACTTGAAATTAGAGATGCACCGATGTTACAACTTCCAGACCACCATCTCCACTTCCACCAGGGCTCCAGACTACCTTTTTGCCTTGGTTGCACTGGTGCGCCTAACTTTTTTATTTAGGTGCACCCAAAAATTTCCCCGGCTTGCGTCGCCTTTAACGCCACAGTTTCAAGGTCACCTTTTTATAACGCTCCATATACAGTCATATATGTTATTTAAATGACAACATAATATATGCAGTTACACAGGAATTAAAATTACCATTTTAAAACTACAGTTTTAACAGCGTTATAAATTAATTTAAAAAAAATGAAATAATAAACAATGAAATACAATTCATAATAAATAAAAATACAGAATTTTTTATTTCCTCTGCCTGCTTTATATATATCACGCTTTGATGATTGTCATAATTATGTGGTAGCGTTACTGATAGGCTATTGTAGGCTACGGTGGACTATAGTTGTTTATATTTCTTAATAAAATTGTGCCAGCTGGAACAAATGCTATAATGAAATTATGAATTATTACGGGTAGATCACCACAGGATTAAAAGTGGTCGAAAGTACAGCAAATTAACAATGACACTAACGTTAGCGTTTCAGGTAGGACAGTAGATATATCAGCAAATATCGTTCTCAAAGAGATTATTTTTGGAATATAATATAACAATGCACAATCACAGTGACGCCGACTGGGTTAAGCATTTACCGTATCTGAGGGAAATGTTGCAGCGTGATCTGCCAGTCTCTTCAGAGGAAGATTACAAACGGCGAACACCAAAAACTATTTTGTTTTGGTGGTTTGCTTGACAATGTGAGTACAGGACTCTTTTACTCCAAATTGGTCGCATTTTAGAGCCCTGTCCACTATAGCATGAAAAGGCCGATATAACAAACCGATGGTTTATTAAATAATGGCGTGAAGGCACTGAGCTGTATAATGTCTGTTGCATAAAATTAATCCATAATCTATATTCCTGCTGTGCTGAATGAATGGTGCAGACACACAGTGTGTGACACACACACACACTGAAGCACGCATGGCGCTCGCTGTTTTCAGCCTCTGCCGCCTCACTATATGAGGACATGAACACATGAACTTCATCTCCAGAGTCACTTCATGAGCATTTTACTGTTTCATTTGAAAAAAAACGACCGTCATATCATAAACACAGAAACTCAAAGGTCTTCATGGCAACCCGTCAAAATACAAGTTCAGTTTATCTTGATGTAATTGTGACAGAAATACATTACTGTTGTACAGTAGAATTTAGCTATATCTCAGCATAATAATATATGTATTTAATGTATGCAGTGATGAATATGAAGTGTTATTATACTTTATTCCTGTACCTGAAACTGTTATACATACCTAAAAAGCCCTGATTATTTCATATGCATCTTGTTCTGTTGTATTTATGTATTTATGTTGGTCTTCTGAATGTTAAATGGAACCAATCCATGCTAATTAGAAATTATTTGATGATGCGGCAATAAACTAGCTAGTAAAAATTAATGCATAAATTTGCTGATATAAAACATGATCAAAACACTATCTATTTTAATGACAAAAGTTCAAATAAGAGAGCAAGTGATATCGGTATCGGCCAGTAACTGTTTGTTGAAATCTCAGAAAATCCTATTGGTGCATCCCTACTTGAAATAAATAAACATTTAAATGGAATTAAATTAAAAAAAATTATAATAAAATTAAAAAAAAAAAAAATTATATATATATATATATAAAAACTTTTTTCAACTAGTTGCCATAATTTAGTTTAACTTGATGTACTAAAGTAACAAAAACTAAATTTAAAACTAAAACCATAAAAAAAAAAAAACAATGTTTTTACTTGAAATAAAATAACATTAACTGGAATAAAAAAAAAACTATTTCTATTTTTATTTTAGTTAAACTTAAAGGTGCACTATGTAACTTTTCCGTCTGCTAGAGGTCGCCTATTCAAAACAAAGGCCTAGTTTGAGCGCAGAATCTTGGGACATGTGGTCTTCACCTCACAGCCGGTGGGAAAGAATCAGGATAGGACTCGGGCAGAAATCATGTTCATGGATGCGATTATTAACGTTACTGTAGTATGAAGCAGAGCAGGAGTGGTGTGGGAGCTGAGCAAGGCCGCTGGAGCGATTGTTAATAAGATTAACGCAACACACGCCTCACGAGCAGCGGGACTTTTATTATGCCAGTCGCCGGCGCCATTTCCGCTTTTCCGATCCTGAGTATGAGGTAACACAGCTCTGTTTATCATATTAGACACATCTGAGTGTGTTAAATGATGTGACGTTACTCTGTGCGTTCGCTCGGCGGCTGCTATGACACGTGTTGCACACTGCAGTAAGAGTAAAGCGTTTCTGCTAAATAACACCAGAAACCGAGGGTAACGCAGATATGACGCCATTGACAGGCGACGCCCTCACACGTCCCGGTTCCTTGGTTAGAATAGCAATTTTCTCACGATTTACAAATAGTTGGAAACATTTGGGATATTGTAAGTACTCAACTGAACAAAATATATAACACTGGCCTAGTGGTTTTTGGATATTTTACTGAAAAAATGTTACATATTGCACCTTTAATGTACTAAAGTTACTAAAACTAAAGCCATAAAAAAGACAACTGAAATAAAATAAAATGTAATTGGAATAAATAAAAGATTTAAAAAAAAAAACAATTTTAATTAAAAAAAAAACTAGTTCCCAAGGCAACATTTCTCATTTTCGTTTAGTTTAACTTGAAGTACTAAAAAAACTAAAATTAAAACTAAAACCATAAAAAAAAAAAAAAAATTCTTACTTAAAATAATGTATATATATATATATATATATATATATATATATATATACACACTATATGCTTTTTTTTATTTATTATTATTATAATTTTTATTTGAACTAGTTACCATAGCCATATTTTTAACCTGATATATTAATTTAACGAAAATAACAATGTATAAAAACTACAGTATAGACATAAAAACATACTAAAAATGACAACAAAAAAAACACCAAAATTACTAAAACTTTAAAAATGAAATGAAAATGGATACTGGGCAGCTACATTCGTACAAGTGTGTGTATGTAATGACAGCTTCAGGTAAAACAACAATAGAAGCAAACCTGTCAATCAATCTTAATGGCTGATGCTATGAGGAACAGAACCAGCTGTACTCTGACCAATGAGAGGCCAGTTTTACTCACATGTGACTCACATAAACACATTTTGGTACACTTTAAAATGTTATCTTGTTATTGTGAAAGTGAACCGAACTAAGAAGAAACTGTTACATTGTGATAATTAAGGCTCTGTTTCGGACCAAAGCAAATGTTCAACAGGTCTGGATTACAACGCTTTGCTGCTCTGAGGGTGTTTTCATTAGTGCTAACGATGCCACACATGGTGGCTGTTGTTTGTGGATCAGGAGACGTGGCATTAGTGTTGTACCACACACCATGACTGAACCCCGTCCACCCTCTCTGAGGTGGGCAGAAACAGAGCCGGGTCAGTGTTTGTGCTGCTCCAAAAACCCACCTAAAGCTGCCAATACACTTACACTTACATAATTAATCAACATAAAACACATATTTATGTTGTTTATAATGTTCACTTTTGCAGAATGGCAGATGTCGATATCTTTAGAGAGCAGGGTGGCTGATATTAAAATTATATATATATATATACATACACACTGTATGACATTTAGGGATGCACTGATATGAACATTTTGGACGATACCGATAACCGATAATTCTTTATATTTAAAAGCCTATAAACCGATATATTGACCGATAAATCTAAATCCAAATTTTTATATGATTTTTGAGGGACTGAGTACAAAAACAAAAGTCTCACCATTAAAGCCATGTCCCAAACACACAATTATGATGCTTAAAACTAGCAATATGACATTCACCTTGACTACGTTTACATGCACTCTCATAATGCGATTATAATGAGATTTAGGCAATACTGCAATTAACTGTTACCTGTTGTAAACACAATTCTTCAATCAAATTGATGCAAATAAGCTCATAATCATAGTAACTATAAATGCAGTAAAATATGTACTTTAATTGCATCTATTCCAAGTGCACACGTGACAAACACGAATGACGTAAACATAGCAGTAAAGAAGGAGAACATTTTTGGGGAGCTGACGAACTGAGTTCATGTAAACAACGTTGCACAACATGAATATAATGTGGAATATTGATGGTCGAAAACATTAAAAAAATCAATAATTTGTTTTGCATTCGAGGCAAGGACACTAAAACAGTGTCCAGTAACACTTACTCTATGGGAGTTCATAATTTGTGCTGTGCATGTGAATAATGGCGGTAAATATAACCACAATTCTTTGTGAATAATCAGAATATTGAAAGGAGTGAAGAGTTTTGCTTGTGTCATCTTACTGCGGTTAAGTCTGAACATGTGAATGTAATCACTCATGCAGATGAACTTAATATGAGTGCATGTCATATTGCTTTAATAAACCCAAATTTCCCAAATAATAACATGCACGAGTATGTCTGAACAGCTCAGACTGTTCAGGTACACCTGTAAGATCCGCGGCGTCCATTGAAGATCACAGCAGTGACACCGAAGAGCTAAAACACAAAGCTCAAACACGCACGGGCCCGCACAGGAAACCAGCGCTGTGTCTCTCGCGGATTCTCTCTCTGCTTTTGTCACACGGCCCTTTTGTATCACAAGCTAAAGACTCTTAGAAGACTTTCAGAAATCCAGCAGTTCTCTGTTTATTTAGCTGCTGCGTGTGTCAGTGTCTTTTCAAAGTCATGACTGTGGAAAGCCAAGCAGCTTGTGTTTGTACATCCGTGAGAAGGGCCAAAACCTGAACAAGGGATGACATCTACAGCCTGAATAGCGGTTCACACCGTTTATGTCAATTCTAGTCGAACGTCAGGCAAATGCAAACATGGTCCACAAAAGCCGCCTTTCCTCTACATCACAAAGAAAACATTAGCAAACACCTATTCAAAGACTTCATGTCTTTATTCACTTTTTATATTTCCATAATGCTTTTCCATTTGTCTTAATGTGGCTTTATAGATGTAACAGAGCGGCTACGTTCAGTATAATACACTACTATAAACTATTATTCAGAAATCGTTCTTGAAACGTCATACAAAGTACAATAAGAAGCATCTTCATAAGTAGTAACGTAATATGTAATATTACATATACATAACGTAATACATAACGTAGTAAAAAGTCAAAATAAATAAATAAAATACATAGCAACACCCTGGCAACCACCACAATACCCTAGAATCAGCATAGTAATATGATAAAACACACACACACACACACACACATAAAACACCTTTAAAAACTACTTAGCAACACCTTGGCAACCACCAGAATACTGTAGAAACTTCATAAGAAACGTGGTAAAAAGAAAAAATAAATAAAACGCTTTAAACTACATAGCAACACCCTGGCAACCACCACAATACCATAGAAACAGCATAGCAACATGGTAAAAACACATACAACACCTTCAAAAACTACTTAGCAACACCCTGGCAACCACCAGATTACTGTAGAAACTTCATAGGAAACGTGGTAAAAAAATAAAAAATAAAATAAAACGCTTTAAACTACATAGCAACACCCTGGCAACCACCACAATACCATAGAAACAGCATAGCAACATGGTAAAAAAAAATACATAAAACACCATCAAAAACTACATAGTAACACCCAAGGATACCTTAGAAACTTCATAACAACATGGTAAAATTAAGAATGTTCCCATTCTGGAAGTATGTATTTTTTAAAAACAAAATAGAATTAACCAAAAAAGCAAATTCAACCTTTCTATGCTAAAATGAAACTATTAGGCTATAATATATCCTTCAAACTTTAAACTATTCTTCATTTTTCTTTTAAAAAAACACCATAAAAGGGTGCAGAGAAGTTTCCCAAATTTAAACATCATGCAAATATATAACATACATATTGAAACAAGGATATAAACTATCAATGCAATGTCATGACAGAAATAATCACTATACTGAATCTTCTGGAGAACTTCCTGTGACACCATGCGAGTTTCCTGGACTATCATAAAGAGACGCTTCAGTAACAGTGATCTCAGAACACATCACAGTCCTCATGAACAGGGAACCCTGGGTAACAGCCTGAAGAGGTTCATTATAATCAATGATTGGTCAGCACTGGAGGGAGTGATTTCTGTCTAATCAGAGGTCACTGGTTCAGTTCTACTCCCTCTGATTCCCACAGTTAAGCCCTGGTCAGCTTCACTGACTAGTCTCTTGAGCTCCTTCTAGAAGTTGCAGTTCTGGCCTTTAGCCCTGATCAGCCTGAATGCTCAAAGTATAGATTTAGGCCCCTTATTAAGCTCTTAATGCGGTTTCCTCCACAGTGACCTTCTCTCTCTTATGCTGTTCTTATCAAATGAACCCCTGCAGGACTCTGAAATGTCAGGGTCAAAGGTCAAAGCAATGGGAAATCTATAGCACAAGTGTTCGCTCACACGGCAGTATTAAGATCAGACATTGCTAGAAATGCTGACAAAACCGCTAAAAAACCAGACACATTTTTGGCAGAATGGAAGTTTGGTCAAACATAACTAAACACTAGTTAAACTCTTATGTTTCTTTTTTACAGATGTGAGATGCATAGAAACTGCATGCAATGTGGTAAAGTAAACACCACATAAAATACCTTAGCAATGGCATAACAACAACTTGTCAACCTCCCAGAATACTCTAGAAACTGCATGCAACTTGGTAAAAAAAAAGAAAAAAAAAAAACACCATATAAAATACCTTGGCAATGGCATAGCAACACCCTGGCAACCAACCATAATACTCTAGAAACTGCATAGGTAAATGTGGTAAAAAGTAAAAACCATATAAAACACCCAAACAACTGCATAGCAACACCCTGGCAACCTGGCATAGCAATGTCGTAAAGTAAACCACATAAATACCTTAGCAACGGCAAAACAACACCTTGACAACCTCCTAGAATACTCCACATAAAACACCCAAACAACTGCATAGCAATTCCTGGCAACCACCTAGGAACATTGTAAACAAAAACAAAACAAAAATAGCGACACCCTGATAACCACCCAGAATACACTAGAAACTGCATAGCAATGTGGTAGAAAGTAAAAACCAATGCACTGGCAACCTCCCAAAATAACCTATAAACTGCATAGCAACGTGGTAAAAAAGTAAAAGCCACAAGATAAAACACCCTGGCAACCACCCAGAATACCCTAGAAACTGCATAGTAACATGGTAAAAAGTAAAATCCACACCAGACACCTTAGCAACTGCATAGCAACACCCTGGCAACAAAAGACCCTAGAAACTTGTGTTCATCCATGAAACTGCATAGCAATGAGGTGGAAAAAAAACACACAAAAAAAAACCACCCAAACAACACAAAACACACTGCATAGCAACGCCCTGGTAGTAACCATGCAGAATAACCTAAAACTGGTAACTTGGTAAAGAAAAAAAACACCATGTACATTTTGCATGAGCAAACACTTGTGTTGTGTTCAGAAAATATAAAGCATAAAATAAAAAAACAC
The DNA here is from genome assembly GCA_039654625.1 of Rhinogobio ventralis. Classification (NCBI taxonomy): domain Eukaryota; kingdom Metazoa; phylum Chordata; class Actinopteri; order Cypriniformes; family Gobionidae; genus Rhinogobio; species Rhinogobio ventralis. Next base: position 2,321,350 of record CM077216.1, read on the forward strand.
ATGAAGTACCTTAGGAAACCCAACCACCCGGGGGGTGTTCCAGAAAGCAAGTTAACTTACCGTTACATATACCTTGAACTCTCAGTTGATTAACCCAAACCTTGCTTACTCAAGGTATGCTGGTCCCAAAAACGTGTCCGTGAGCATGTTCCCGGTTAACACACAAGACATTCTCAACAGAGCGACGAATCGATTGATTCACCATGGAAACAGACGCCACCTACTGGACTGGAGTGTGGACTATTGATGTAATTGGAAGAAATAATTAAATCAATCAATGAGAAAAAAAGATAATGAAATGTATATAATAATAAATATATTTTTTTTTAAAACATGTGCATTACCTTTTAAATCATATTAAACAGATCTACCTTTCTTAAGTATGCCATTAATGCATTGTATGTTTTATGATGATTCAAGCCATTATCTATCCCCATTTCTCTTAATTCTTCCAACAGAAATACCTGTTCATTTTCATAAGCAGTACAAGATATTAGTACATGCTCTACTGTTTCTGCTGATCCACATAAACTACAAGTCCCAGACTCATGTTTGCTCATTATATAGAGAGAATAATTCAGAGGCCTGTGCCCAAGGTGAAGTCTGGTAATAATTGTATCTTATTTTCTACTGCCAAAATTAGCTCGTTCACCCCCTACTAGATTTTGAATATGATAAAGGTGTCTTCCTCTTCCCTCCTCATTCCAAAGTCATGCTAATTTTAGCCTTAACTTCATCTTTACTTAGTGGTATCTTGATTTCTATATGTGATAATGCAGAGCTTGTTTTGCTACATGGTCAGCACGCCATTCTACTTCCTCCTTCTTCTTTTGTTTAATGGGGATTTACATAACCTACTTAGTGCACATCGCCACCTATTTGGCGGTTGTGCAATCATTTTTTCAGTCTTTTCAATTATAATAACAATTATTATTAATAACAATTATATTGTTTGTTTGATGCTAATTAATTGAATGCAGATCCATGTGTGAGATGACAGTAAAATAAATAATAAATATATATGAATGTAATTAACATTTAATCATTACCTTGTTATAATAGTGCTTTAGAATAATATATAATGTTGTATATTATATAACTGTAACTATATAACAAATTTAGTTATAAGTATATTAATTATAAAACAGGCATACCTCTTAAGCAAACTAACCCTGGAGCAGGTTATGTTCAGAGAGTGAGTTGCTATGGCTACTCACAGATTATGTTCAGAGAGTGAGTTGCTATAGCTACTCACAGGTTATGTTCAGAGAGTAAGTTGCTATAGCTACTCACAGGTTATGTTCAGAGAGTAAGTTGCTATGGCTACTCACAGGTTATGTTCAGAGAGTAAGTTGCTATGGCTACTCACAGGTTATGTTCAGAGAGTGAGTTGCTATGGCTACTCACAGGTTATGTTCAGAGAGTGAGTTGCTATGGCTACTCACAGATTATGTTCAGAGAGTGAGTTGCTATGGCTACTCACAGGTTATGTTCAGAGAGTGAGTTGCTATGGCTACTCACAGGTTATGTTCAGAGAGTGAGTTGCTATGGCTACTCACAGGTTATGTTCAGAGAGTAAGTTGCTATGGCTACTCACAGGTTATGTTCAGAGAGTGAGTTGCTATGGCTACTCACAGGTTATGTTCAGAGAGTGAGTTGCTATGGCTACTCACAGATTATGTTCAGAGAGTGAGTTGCTATGGCTACTCACAGGTTATGTTCAGAGAGTGAGTTGCTATGGCTACTCACAGGTTATGTTCAGAGAGTGAGTTGCTATGGCTACTCACAGGTTATGTTCAGAGAGTGAGTTGCTATGGCTACTCACAGATTATGTTCAGAGAGTGAGTTGCTATGGCTACTCACAGGTTATGTTCAGAGAGTGAGTTGCTATGGCTACTCACAGGTTATGTTCAGAGAGTGAGTTGCTATGGCTACTCACAGGTTATGTTCAGAGAGTGAGTTGCTATGGCTACTCACAGATTATGTTCAGAGAGTGAGTTGCTATGGCTACTCACAGGTTATGTTCAGAGAGTGAGTTGCTATGGCTACTCACAGGTTATGTTCAGAGAGTAAGTTGCTATGGCTACTCACAGGTTATGTTCAGAGAGTGAGTTGCTATGGCTACTCACAGGTTATGTTCAGAGAGTGAGTTGCTATGGCTATTTACAGGTTATGTTCAGAGAGTGAGTTGCTATGGCTACTCACAGATTATGCTCAGAGAGTGAGTTGCTATGGCTACTCACAGATTATGTTTAGAGAGTGAGTTGCTATGGCTACTCACAGATTATGTTCAGAGAGTGAGTTGCTATGGCTACTTACATACCCTGAAAGTTACCTCAGTTTTTGGAACCGAAAGTTGAGGTTATCTGCTTACTTACTCTTAAACATACCCGGGTATGTCAAGACACTTAAGGGATGCGTTGGTCGTGTCTAGGAGCAGGGATGGGTCACATAACCTGCTTTCTGGAATACCCCCCAGAATACACTGGAAATTGCATAGCAATGAGGTAAAGTAAAAATAACACAAAAGCAGCTGAATACCAACGCCTGGCAACCACTCAGAAACTGCATAACATTAAAAAACAACAACAACAACAGCAACAACACTCAGAATATCTTGGCAACTGCATAGCAACACCCTGGCAACCAACTACATTACCCTAGAATCATTATAGTGAATTTTGCACTCACTTGTTCAGAAAATGTACACACCTAATCTCTTAAAGTTTCTTTTTTAAAGCTCACTGCTGCCGTCTATATGCTGTTGGGGAAACTACAGTATGTGAGTTGCTGAAGCATTGAAAAGTTTTAAAATAATTTTAGTCTGTATTACTGAAACACTGAAAATATAAATAATCAAATAAGAGCACATTCATCGTGGTACTCTAGTGAGCGCTGGCTGTTTTTCTTCTCTGTAAGCTGTTTTCAAACTCTCTTAAAGCATCAACAACTCTAATGAAACCCATCCCAGGTGTTCAACTTCACTTTTTCAGAAAGGAAATGACATCACACATGCACCTGGAGCCCCGTCTCAGTCCAACTTCCCATCAGCACGGTTTCTTTCACACTACTAACATGATTAATCCACTTACTTTTCTGCACAGATGCAGCCATGTAATTATTTGTTTAAAGATATAAACGAGCCGAAAGCCCCTCTGGTGGTGTATACATTAAAACTATGACAGATGTGTATAAAACATCCTCTAATGCACTAAAGCCAGCTGTCCTGAGTCAATGGGCCACTGCGGATGAAGCAAACAGTCCAGCTCGTGTTAACGTAATTATGTGTGACACTTAAAACAGGTCAGGATTCAGGGTGCATCCTGTTTTCTGAATGGTTTTCTCAATGAAACAGGCAGATTTTTGGCATCCAGTCTGAAGACTACAGATAGAATGAGAGAATATCCTCCATGAATAACCCTGTGCATCTGAGAGAAGAAAAACACTCTTTCTCTCTCACTTTCATGGTCCATCTCTTTCACTCAAGCTGATTTAAAATCACAACAACCATTCGAGAACATCTTCACTCTGAAAATTAAAGTTCTTGCCATTTTCATTTTATTGCTATTCTAATTTTAGCCTTAACTTCATCTTTACTGAGTAATATCTTGATTTCTATATGTGATAATGCAGAGCTTGTTTTGCTACATGGTCAGCACGCCATTCTACTTCCTCCTTCTTCTTTTGTTTAATGGGGATTTACATAACCTACTTAGTGCACATTGCCACCTATTTGGTGGTTGTGCAATCATTTTTTTCAGTCTTTTCGTTTAATAATAATCTTTATTCACTGAGAATAACAATTATATTGTTTGTTTGATGCTAATTAATTGAAAACAATTAAAAAAACAAAAACTAAAAAAAACATGAAATACCTTAGCAACACCCTGACAACCACCCAGAATAATCTAAAAACTGAATAGCAACACCCTGTCAACCACCCAGACTAATCTAAAAACTACATAGCAACGCCCTGGCAACCACCTAGAATAATCTGAAAAAAATGCATAGCAACATTGTAAAAAAAAAAAAAAACATAAAATACCTTAGCAACACCCTGACAACCACCCAGAATAATCTACCAACTGCATAACAATGCCCTGGCAACCACCCAGAATAATCTAAAAACTGCATAGTAACATTGTAAAAAAAACAAAAACAAACAAAAAAACATAAAATACCTTAGCAACACCCTGACAACCACCCAGAATAATCTACAAACTGCACAACAATGCCCTGGCAACCACCCAGAATAATCTAAAAACTGCATAGTAACATTGTAAAAAAAAAAAAAAAAAAAAAAAAAAACATTTAATACCTTAGCAACACCCTGACAACCACCCAGAATAATCTACAAACTGCATATCAATGACCTGGCAACCACCCAGAATAATCTAAAAACTGCATAGCAACATTGTTAAACACAAGATACCTAAAACACCTTTAAGACACCTTAGTTACGGCATAGCAACACCCTGGCAACAAAACAGAATTCCCTAGAAACTGCACAAAAAACCCCCACACATTTTAAAGAAATAACTTAAAGGAAAAAGCAACTGCAGAGAACCCTGACAACCACACAGAATAACCAGCAAACTGATTTAAAGGAATCATTTTTCAATGGTCCTGCAGCCTGACAGCATAATAAATCATAATAAATAATACAACTATAAATCATGAATAATCTTTTCAAGCAAATGACTAAATAACTCTCTTAATGGTTAATCATGTGATCTGAATGATTCATTAAATCCAAGGGCAGAATAATTTACAGTGGGGTCCAAAAGTGTGGGACTAGATGAAAACGCATCTATTTCACATTTAATACAAAACATTTAATTGCAAATTATATTATATCATAACAATTTATTATCATTGCAACGATTAGCACTGGAACTGCCATGAACAAAACCTGATAATCATGATTTCATGAGTCATCTAGAAACCAGTAGTCACCAAAATACCACTACTACAGTTTACATTATAATATTTCTTTATTAAATATTATTTAAAATCCTAAAACCTTAAAAGTGAAATGCAAACGTAGATTTGTTTCAGACCCCACTGTATGTAAACCAGTGACTGCACATTTCTGTACACCAGTTTCTCATGGTGAAAGACTTAAACAGGACAAAACTCAAGTCTATTACGCCACCTAGCGGTCAAACACACACACTGCAGCGGCCTCCTGTTTGCTTAACTATAACCATTCAAATCTATTCATTTCATTTGAGACACGAATGAAAAAAAAAAAATATATTTGTAGTAGTAGTAACAACAACAGCAAATTATGAGTGTGTGTGTGTGTGTGTCTTACACACATGGGCCTGACTATAATCTTGCTACTGTACATACAAATTAAAGTCAAATATGTTCAAATGAATATCAGAAAGCAGCAGCATATGGTAGACTATGCTCATCTATAAAATGTCACGTTACACCACTGTATAAAAACATGATATTGTCTTGATAGCCTTTTTTATTTGATAGAGAGGATTGATTGCCTCACAAACGGTTCACTCGTTTACTGGATTTTTAAAAACATTGAAGGATGATTCAAAATGTTTCCCGTTATTTTGACAGAAAACAACCAAGAAGGAACATATATAGCAAATAGCACCTAAACTTTTATTTTACTACTATAATCTGTTCTGTACATGGTTGACTGCGAGCATATCATTTATATATGCCATATAATAATATTTACAATATTTATAACAGCTTAGAAGAGCTGTGCACGCATACATGTTATTAATCAACAATTCTCTCAAGCAGAGGAAGCAGTCTGTCCATTCTCTCCCTTTTTCGCTCTTTTTTTCTTTTTTCTTTTATTTGTATTTTTTCTGCACTTTCTTTAAATAGGAATTAGAGATCTGTGCCGGGCCCTTTTTTTCGTCCCGCTCCCGCTATAGGATCTATTCCACACCCTCCCGTTCGTCTTTAAAATTCACTCCGTGTTCACCGCTAGAACTATTTTATTCCGGACCCGACCGATCCCGCTACATTTAGATTTTGTTTCCAGAACAAAAAACTCTCTTGAAACTGTGTCTGTGTCACGATCCCAGTTCTGTGTCCCCTACAGTTCTGTGTCCCCTACAGTTCTGTGTCCCCTACAGTTCTGCGTCCCCTTCAGTTCTGCGTCCCCTACAGTTCTGTGTCCCCTACAGTTCTGCGTCCCCTTCAGTTCTGCGTCCCCTTCAGTTCTGCGTCCCCTTCAGTTCTGCGTCCCCTTCAGTTCTGTGTCCCCTTCAGTTCTGTGTCCCCTACAGTTCTGCGTCCCCTTCAGTTCTGCGTCCCCTACAGTTCTGCGTCCCCTACAGTTCTGTGTCCGCTTCAGTTCTGCGTCCCCTACAGTTCTGCGTCCCCTTCAGTTCTGCGTCCCCTACAGTTCTGCGTCCCCTTCAGTTCTGCGTCCCCTTCAGTTCTGCGTCCCCTACAGTTCTGCGTCCGCTTCAGTTCTGCGTCCCCTACAGTTCTGCGTCCCCTTCAGTTCTGCGTCCCCTACAGTTCTGCGTCCCCTTCAGTTCTGCGTCCCCTTCAGTTCTGCGTCCCCTTCAGTTCTGCGTCCCCTTCAGTTCTGCGTCCCCTACAGTTCTGTGTCCCCTTCAGTTCTGCGTCCCCTACAGTTCTGTGTCCCCTACAGTTCTGTGTCCCCTTCAGTTCTGCGTCCCCTACAGTTCTGTGTCCCCTACAGTTCTGTGTCCCCTTCAGTTCTGTGTCCCCTACAGTTCTGCGTCCCCTTCAGTTCTGTGTCCCCTTCAGTTCTGTGTCCCCTACAGTTCTGCGTCCCCTTCAGTTCTGCGTCCCCTACAGTTCTGTGTCCCCTACAGTTCTGTGTCCCCTACAGTTCTGCGTCCCCTTCAGTTCTGCGTCCCCTACAGTTCTGCGTCCCCTTCAGTTCTGCGTCCCCTTCAGTTCTGCGTCCCCTTCAGTTCTGCGTCCCCTTCAGTTCTGTGTCCCCTTCAGTTCTGTGTCCCCTACAGTTCTGTGTCCCCTTCAGTTCTGTGTCCCCTTCAGTTCTGCGTCCCCTACAGTTCTGCGTCCCCTACAGTTCTGTGTCCGCTTCAGTTCTGCGTCCCCTACAGTTCTGCGTCCCCTTCAGTTCTGCGTCCCCTTCAGTTCTGCGTCCCCTTCAGTTCTGTGTCCCCTACAGTTCTGCGTCCCCTTCAGTTCTGCGTCCCCTACAGTTCTGCGTCCCCTTCAGTTCTGTGTCCCCTTCAGTTCTGCGTCCCCTACAGTTCTGCGTCCCCTACAGTTCTGCGTCCCCTTCAGTTCTGTGTCCCCTTCAGTTCTGCGTCCCCTACAGTTCTGCGTCCCCTACAGTTCTGCGTCCCCTTCAGTTCTGCGTCCCCTTCAGTTCTGCGTCCCCTACAGTTCTGCGTCCCCTTCAGTTCTGCGTCCCCTTCAGTTCTGCGTCCCCTTCAGTTCTGCGTCCCCTTCAGTTCTGCGTCCCCTACAGTTCTGTGTCCGCTTCAGTTCTGTGTCCCCTACAGTTCTGTGTCCCCTACAGTTCTGTGTCCCCTTCAGTTCTGCGTCCCCTACAGTTCTGCGTCCCCTTCAGTTCTGCGTCCCCTACAGTTCTGCGTCCCCTACAGTTCTGCGTCCCCTACAGTTCTGCGTCCGCTTCAGTTCTGTGTCCCCTACAGTTCTGCGTCCCCTACAGTTCTGTGTCCGCTTCAGTTCTGCGTCCCCTACAGTTCTGCGTCCCCTTCAGTTCTGCGTCCCCTTCAGTTCTGTGTCCCCTTCAGTTCTGTGTCCCCTACAGTTCTGTGTCCCCTACAGTTCTGCGTCCCCTTCAGTTCTGCGTCCCCTACAGTTCTGTGTCCCCTACAGTTCTGTGTCCCCTACAGTTCTGCGTCCCCTTCAGTTCTGCGTCCCCTACAGTTCTGCGTCCCCTTCAGTTCTGCGTCCCCTTCAGTTCTGTGTCCCCTACAGTTCTGTGTCCCCTTCAGTTCTGTGTCCCCTTCAGTTCTGCGTCCCCTTCAGTTCTGTGTCCCCTACAGTTCTGTGTCCCCTTCAGTTCTGTGTCCCCTTCAGTTCTGCGTCCCCTACAGTTCTGCGTCCCCTACAGTTCTGCGTCCGCTTCAGTTCTGCGTCCCCTACAGTTCTGCGTCCCCTTCAGTTCTGCGTCCCCTTCAGTTCTGTGTCCCCTTCAGTTCTGTGTCCCCTACAGTTCTGCGTCCCCTTCAGTTCTGCGTCCCCTACAGTTCTGTGTCCCCTTCAGTTCTGTGTCCCCTTCAGTTCTGCGTCCCCTACAGTTCTGCGTCCCCTACAGTTCTGCGTCCCCTTCAGTTCTGTGTCCCCTTCAGTTCTGCGTCCCCTACAGTTCTGCGTCCCCTACAGTTCTGCGTCCCCTTCAGTTCTGCGTCCCCTTCAGTTCTGCGTCCCCTTCAGTTCTGCGTCCCCTACAGTTCTGCGTCCCCTTCAGTTCTGCGTCCCCTTCAGTTCTGCGTCCCCTTCAGTTCTGCGTCCCCTTCAGTTCTGCGTCCCCTTCAGTTCTGCGTCCCCTACAGTTCTGCGTCCGCTTCAGTTCTGTGTCCCCTACAGTTCTGTGTCCCCTACAGTTCTGTGTCCCCTTCAGTTCTGCGTCCCCTACAGTTCTGCGTCCCCTTCAGTTCTGCGTCCCCTACAGTTCTGCGTCCCCTACAGTTCTGCGTCCCCTACAGTTCTGCGTCCGCTTCAGTTCTGTGTCCCCTACAGTTCTGTGTCCCCTACAGTTCTGTGTCCCCTTCAGTTCTGCGTCCCCTACAGTTCTGCGTCCCCTTCAGTTCTGCGTCCCCTACAGTTCTGCGTCCCCTACAGTTCTGTGTCCCCTTCAGTTCTGTGTCCCCTACAGTTCTGTGTCCCCTTCAGTTCTGTGTCCCCTACAGTTCTGTGTCCCCTTCAGTTCTGTGTCCCCTTCAGTTCTGTGTCCCCTACAGTTCTGTGTCCCCTTCAGTTCTGCGTCCCCTACAGTTCTGCGTCCCCTTCAGTTCTGTGTCCCCTTCAGTTCTGTGTCTCCTTCAGTTCTGTGTCCCCTACAGTTCTGTGTCTCCTTCAGTTCTGTGTCCCCTACAGTTCTGTGTCCCCTTCAGTTCTGTGTCCCCTTCAGTTCTGTGTCCCCTTCAGTTCTGCGTCCCCTACAGTTCTGTGTCCCCTACAGTTCTGTGTCCCCTTCAGTTCTGCGTCCCCTACAGTTCTGTGTCCCCTACAGTTCTGTGTCCCCTACAGTTCTGTGTCCCCTTTCAGTTCTGTGTCCCCTTCAGTTCTGTGTCCCCTTCAGTTCTGTGTCCCCTTCAGTTCTGCGTCCCCTACAGTTCTGCGTCCCCTTCAGTTCTGCGTCCCCTTCAGTTCTGTGTCCCCTTCAGTTCTGTGTCCCCTTCAGTTCTGCGTCCCCTACAGTTCTGCGTCCCCTACAGTTCTGTGTCCGCTTCAGTTCTGTGTCCCCTACAGTTCTGTGTCCCCTACAGTTCTGTGTCCCCTTCAGTTCTGCGTCCCCTTCAGTTCTGCGTCCCCTTCAGTTCTGCGTCCCCTACAGTTCTGCGTCCCCTACAGTTCTGTGTCCCCTACAGTTCTGTGTCCCCTTCAGTTCTGTGTCCCCTACAGTTCTGTGTCCCCTTCAGTTCTGTGTCCCCTTCAGTTCTGCGTCCCCTACAGTTCTGTGTCCGCTTCAGTTCTGTGTCCCCTACAGTTCTGTGTCCCCTTCAGTTCTGCGTCCCCTACAGTTCTGCGTCCCCTTCAGTTCTGCGTCCCCTACAGTTCTGCGTCCCCTTCAGTTCTGTGTCCCCTTCAGTTCTGTGTCCCCTACAGTTCTGCGTCCCCTTCAGTTCTGCGTCCCCTTCAGTTCTGCGTCCCCTACAGTTCTGTGTCCCCTTCAGTTCTGTGTCCCCTACAGTTCTGTGTCCCCTTCAGTTCTGTGTCCCCTTCAGTTCTGTGTCCCCTACAGTTCTGCGTCCCCTACAGTTCTGTGTCCCCTTCAGTTCTGTGTCCCCTACAGTTCTGCGTCCCCTTCAGTTCTGTGTCCCCTTCAGTTCTGTGTCCCCTACAGTTCTGTGTCCCCTTCAGTTCTGTGTCCCCTTCAGTTCTGTGTCCCCTACAGTTCTGTGTCCCCTTCAGTTCTGCGTCCCCTACAGTTCTGCGTCCCCTACAGTTCTGTGTCCCCTTCAGTTCTGCGTCCCCTACAGTTCTGCGTCCCCTACAGTTCTGCGTCCCCTTCAGTTCTGTGTCCCCTTCAGTTCTGCGTCCCCTACAGTTCTGTGTCCCCTTCAGTTCTGTGTCCCCTACAGTTCTGTGTCCCCTTCAGTTCTGTGTCCCCTTCAGTTCTGTGTCCCCTACAGTTCTGTGTCCCCTTCAGTTCTGCGTCCCCTACAGTTCTGCGTCCCCTACAGTTTCTGTGTCCGCTTCAGTTCTGTGTCCCCTACAGTTCTGTGTCCCCTACAGTTCTGTGTCCCCTTCAGTTCTGCGTCCCCTACAGTTCTGCGTCCCCTACAGTTCTGTGTCCGCTTCAGTTCTGTGTCCCCTACAGTTCTGCGTCCCCTACAGTTCTGCGTCCCCTACAGTTCTGCGTCCCCTACAGTTCTGTGTCCGCTTCAGTTCTGTGTCCCCTACAGTTCTGCGTCCCCTACAGTTCTGTGTCCCCTTCAGTTCTGTGTCCCCTACAGTTCTGTGTCCCCTTCAGTTCTGTGTCCCCTACAGTTCTGCGTCCCCTACAGTTCTGCGTCCCCTTCAGTTCTGTGTCCCCTTCAGTTCTGTGTCCCCTTCAGTTCTGCGTCCCCTACAGTTCTGTGTCCCCTACAGTTCTGTGTCCCCTTCAGTTCTGTGTCCCCTACAGTTCTGTGTCCCCTTCAGTTCTGTGTCTCCTTCAGTTCTGCGTCCCCTACAGTTCTGTGTCCGCTTCAGTTCTGTGTCCCCTACAGTTCTGTGTCCCCTACAGTTCTGTGTCCCCTACAGTTCTGTGTCCCCTTCAGTTCTGTGTCCCCTTCAGTTCTGTGTCCCCTACAGTTCTGGAAAACCAGGAAGTGCATGGCAAACTAAGAAACATAGACCGTGAACATGACAAACTCAAAACATGAACATGAAACATAACCAAAACACCCTGTGACAGGGACATCCTCTGGGATGAGTGCATATTCCCACTGTCCGCAGGTTTGCTGGGCTGAATTAGTCGACGGCTGCCATGTCATAAAAAGATCGAATGCATTTGAGATGATGTGAGTTGAAAATATAAATGTGAAAATACATTGTAACAGTTACATTTAACATAAGAATTAACTAATAGTTAAATATTTAACCATAGGCTACATATTTACCAGGTTATGGTCTGGTCTCCAATCGTCGCATGCTTTTAAACATGTCAAAATCCAATAAAAACTAAAATAAAAAACGTTTCTGCTCCATTTCTCTTTTTAAAATCCCCTCACAAACGTGCACTGTCAGTTGTCACACACACACACCTGCTATAGGCCATTTAACGACGCTCGGTTCAGTGTTGCCAAGTCTGGAATTGGGCTACTTTTACACTGTTGCTGTGGGTTGTTGGTAGCCTATAGTCCACAGGTTTAAGTTGTCTTTACTTTAGCAATATTTCTACCGCTCTCCCCCCGCGTTTTGGTGCATTTTGGCCGTGATTCCGCTACTTTTGATTAGCAATTGGAGGGGTTTACTGAAAATACTAAAAGTTACAATAGTGATTGTGAATGATAATAATTCATACTAAACATTTTGAGTAATAGTTTAACATTTTCCCAGTGTACAGTTATTCTAGCTCTGTATTATAAGAATCCCCAGATACACACACACACATGCTCACACACACACGCACTCATTCACACTCACACACACTCTCATGCAATTACACAATTATATTTTATTACCTTAGCTGCTAAAAATGAATAAATAATTTTTATCAAAATGAATCTGTATAATTAAAGCTGCAGTCTGTAACTTTTTTTGGAGTGGTACTGGTAGGGTTCCACGGGAAACTAGTAGTAGTAGTATCGCATGTGAGGATGCTGCAGGTGGCGGATCATTTATAGCCTTTTCTCACAGCAGCTGGAATAATTAAACATCATTTGATGGCGGATTGTAATTCAGAACGGTCCAAATGACAATCATCAGTGACAACTGAAGATTCACCAGTCAAAAGCAAACGATTAGACTGTATGGAAATTGAAATCTACAGGTAACGCTAATACACACTAAATACACATAGTCATGCAATGCTGATGTTCTTAACATTAACAACTTGAGAACAAAGTATAACAATAATCATAATTTGCACAGTTTGATGTTATATGAGCTAAGCGATCATTAGATTTAATCACCGTTGGTAGCGAGATTTAGTTTTTTCTTGGTCAGAACAAAAGTGTACACACACTCCTCAAAACATTAGATTAATCTGCGCTGAGCACAACTCACGTAAAGATGATGATTCCACAAATAACTGCAATTGCAGGTTTCAAACAGAGATGGCGACAGAGAGGCAGAACTTACGGCCTGCAGCTTAAAATAAAGGTTGTAATGTTGAGTCAGTCATTACACACACACACACTTTCTCTCTCTCTCTCTCTCTTTCTCTCTCTCTCTCTCACACACACACACACACACTTTCTCTCTCTCTCTCTCTCTCTCTCACACACACACACTTTCTCTCTCTCTCTCTCTCTCTCTCTCATACACACACACACACACAATAAAGGTTGTAATGTTGAGTCAGTCATTACACACACACACACTCTCTCTCTCTCTCACACACACACACACACACTTTTTCTCTCTCTCTCTCTCTCTCTCTCTCTCTCTCTCGCATACACACACACACACACACAATAAAGGTTGTAATGTTGAGTCAGTCATTACACACACACACACTTTCTCTCTCTCTCTCTCACACACACACACACACACACACACACACTTTCTCTCTCTCTCTCTCACACACACACACACACACACACACTTTCTCTCTCTCTCTCTCTCTCATACACACACACACAATAAAGGTTGTAATGTTGAGTCAGTCATTACACACACACACACTTTCTCTCTCTCTCTCTCTCTCTCACACACACACACTTTCTCTCTCTCTCTCACACACACACACACACACACACACACTTTCTCTCTCTCTCTCTCTCTCTCATACACACACACACAATAAAGGTTGTAATGTTGAGTCAGTCATTACACACACACACACTTTCTCTCTCTCTCTCTCTCTCACACACACACACACACACACACACGTTCTCTCTCTCTCTCTCTCTCTCTCTCTTACACACACACACACACACACACACTTTCTCTCTCTCTCTCTCACACACACACACACACACACACACAATAAAGGTTGTAATGTTGAACTGTGCATTCATGAATGGAGAATAGGAGGTAAAGTAAGATTAGTTTAGTTGAGAAACAGAGCTTTTTAACTGCTTTAGTGTCGATAACGAGGCTGTGATGCTGCAGAAATACAGTGTGCCAATTGTTCAGCTCACAACACATCTTTTATAAAACAGTTTTTAAAGTTATGAGTTTTGAGAATGAGGTGATCTAGAGCTTTATTCACTGTAAAGACTGTAATCTAACGCTCAGAGCCTCGTTTCAGACGCGTAAAGTTCACTTGTCAAAAAATCCTATTGGAATTTCAGTTTATCCTGCAGGATCTTATTGGACATTGTGTTTTTATTTAATGGAATTTAATTTTGTCCTGTGATATTTTTTATTATTACTTTTTGTTATAATAAATAAATGATTAATTAATGAATTACTGTGTGTGTGTGTGTGTGTGAGAGAGAGAGACCCAATTGGATCCCAATAAAATCCTGTAGAAATGATCCTACAGGATATTTATGTATTGTCTTATACGACAATTCCCACAGAATCCTATAGGAATCAGATACGAATCGTATAGGACAAGACATAAATATCCTATAAGACAATTCCTAAAGGAATCCTATAGGACCGGTTCCAAAATATGATTAATGACCGCTGCGGTCTGACATTAGGCTTACAGAGGGGATCATGTTCGTACAGTCCGACAAGAAACAATCTTACAGGACTCTATATCGCAGTTTCACATCTGGGTTCTCACGCAAGTTTCTCTACAGAGCTGTTTTTCAGCGCCCCCTGCAGGAATAACAACACGTCTCATAGTTCATTTGCCTCATAGTCTGACCTAAACTCACTTTTTTATTAATAAAACTGACTTTGAAGCCAGGTGATGCGTGGAGACCTCGGTTTACACCCTTTATCATCTTATAATCTCATTTAGTTTGAGTTTAAAGCGGATGTTGTGGGAAGAGGAAATGACAACAGATCAAGGAAGTTACGGAAAACACAAGAAGAAAAGCCCTGAATGTGTGTGAGCCCGTCAGGAGAGATTCTGAGCGTTTATGCATATTAAACTCTGGCTCGGTTCGGCATGTGTGGCGTCACGCGGGACACGCCGGTTCGGAAGCTCCGGTTCTCCACACTGAGGGCGTTATCTGACCTGCTGGACCCGCAGGAGAGCTGGCGGAGCGTCATGATGGACATCAGCGGAGCCTCCGGAGAGCCCAGATACACACAGCTGCACATCCGGTACATCAAAGCGACATGTGTACAACAATCCATTACAGCATCTAAAATGAAATGTGTGAAAATAATAAATAGCTTATCTGTTTTTGTTTTAGTAACTTCAGCTTTATTTCAATTACTAAAAAGTTTTTCTCAGTCACTTTGGTAGGCTACATTTCTCGAATCACAGTTAAAGGCACAGTATGTAATTTTTTGCAGCTAGAGGTCGCTTATTCAAAACAAAGGCGTGGCTTGATGACGCGTTGATTTTGCGGGGCTTTTATTATGCCTTCCCGCTTCTTCCGCTCATCATATTACATACATTATTTGAGAGCGTTGAAATGTTACTGCGCGTTCGCTATGAGACACTTGTTTCTCACTGTAGTAATCAATCTATTATTCTGCCCTGTTATTTTTGCATTACTCCGATACCATTATAGTATTTAATTATTATACTTTGAGCTTTTATTTTTATAATTTCAGTACTTCAAGTTGGAACTTATTTATTTAAGTTAGTTATTTGCCAAGGCAACATCTCTAATGCTAAAAAAATGTAGTTTTAGTTTGATTTTATAGTATTATAATATACACTCACCTAAAGGATTATTAGGAACACCTGTTCAATTTCTCATTAATGCAATTATCTAATCAACCAATCACATGGCAGTTGCTTCAATGCATTTAGGGGTGTGGTCCTGGTCAAGACAATCTCCTGAACTCCAAACTGAATGTCAGAATGGGAAAGAAAGGGGATTTAAGCAATTTTGAGCGTGGCATGGTTGTTGGTGCCAGACGGGCCGGTCTGAGTATTTCACAATCTGCTCAGTTACTGGGATTTTCACGCACAACCATTTCTAGAGTTTACAAAGAATGGTGTGAAAAGGGAAAAACATCCAGTATGCGGCAGTCCTGTGGGCCAAAATGCCTTGTTGATGCTAGAGGTCAGAGGAGAATGGGCCGACTGATTCAAGCTGATAGAAGAGCAACTTTGACTGAAATAACCACTCGTTACAACCGAGCATTTGTGAAGCCACAACACGCACAACCTTGAGGCGGATGGGCTACAACAGCAGAAGACCCCACCGGGTACCACTCATCTCCACTACAAATAGGAAAAAGAGGCTACAGTTTGCACGAGCTCACCAAAATTGGACAGTTGAAGACTGGAAAAATGTTGCCTGGTCTGATGAGTCTGGATTTCTGTTGAGACATTCAGATGGTAGAGTCAGAATTTGGCGTAAACAGAATGAGAACATGGATCCATCATGCCTTGTTACCACTGTGCAGGCTGGTGGTGGTGGTGTAATGGTGTGGGGGATGTTTTCTTGGCACACTTTAGGCCCCTTAGTGCCAATTGGGCATCGTTTAAATGCCACGGCCTACCTGAGCATTGTTTCTGACCATGTCCATCCCTTTATGACCACCATGTACCCATCCTCTGATGGCTACTTCCAGCAGGATAATGCACCATGTCACAAAGCTCCAATCATTTCAAATTGGTTTCTTGAACATGACAATGAGTTCACTGTACTAAAATGGCCCCCACAGTCACCAGATCTCAACCCAATAGAGCATCTTTGGGATGTGGTGGAACGGGAGCTTCGTGCCCTGGATGTGCATCCCACAAATCTCCATCAACTGCAAGATGCTATCCTATCAATATGGGCCAACATTTCTAAAGAATGCTTTCAGCACCTTGTTGAATCAATGCCACGTAGAATTAAGGCAGTTCTGAAGGCGAAAGGGGGTCAAACACAGTATTAGTATGGTGTTCCTAATAATCCTTTAGGTGAGTGAATAAAATAATATATATTCATATTATAATTGCCTGTCCAGAACTCTCCACTACAGTACTGGGGTGTTTGGGATGGTTGCTGTGCAGTTGTAAGATGTTGTGTATGGCTGCGTCTGATTTCAGGAGGTTTGAAGCAGCGGTTCTCCAGGGAAAGAGTCCCACGATGGAGATGCTGTTTGACTGGGGAACCACAAACTGCACCGTTGGAGATCTGGTGGAGATCCTGAGCCGACACCAGCTGTTCGCCGCCGTCAGCGTCCTCCTGCCAGACGACGAGATCTGCCACACTAAAGCAGGTATTCTTTTCATATTGTGCCGCATATTCGAGAGAAACGCTTCTCAAACAAGAACAAATGTAGGGCGGGGCTTGATTTTGTCCGTGGGGAATTGATTGGATGGTTGTGGTTTGCTATTGGTGGATCTCATGTGAGTGACAGGTTGCCCCGCCCTCGTCATCAGAGAAGAGATGTCACAGCAAGAGGGAGGGGAAGTTATTCTGATTCAAGATTATTAACACAATAATGATGTGCAGAGATAAATCATTTATGATAAACACTCTTAGGCTCATCTGGGGTGTCCGCGGCCTGCATGCAGGGATGTGTCCTTCCCGACGTCACCAGACCCGTTCAACAGGAGACGCATGTGATGGAGCCGGACAGCAGCACCGGACCGGAGGAAAACACATGGAGCAGCTCTGAAGGTCTTTGTACAACCGGCCACTTCATAAATTCAGTCATATGTTACCCATAAGCCCCTAAAACCTCTCTTACACAGGCTTCCACACGTTCTCTCACCGCGAGCTGACGGCCATCACAGGGGACTGGGACGATCGGCCCGTGTCGGACGGAGGCTGTCGGCTGGGCGCCGGCGGGTTTGGCGTCGTCTTCAGAGGCCGGATGGGCGACACTTATGTAGCTGTGAAAAAGCTCAATCCTGTGAGTTTGACGTAACAGACATCAGTAGTGCTGCAAAATACCACAAAACTATCAAAGCAACATGTTTCGTGTGTTTGCAAACCAATTTACTTCTGCATTTGAATGAAAGTATAATGGTCATGTTTGTTTTGTTGTAGTTGGACGACGGCTCACCTGAAGATCTCAAGACTCAGTTTAACCAAGAGATTCAAACTCTCAGGAGGTACAAATATAATAAATATTTTTAAATTTAACAATAAAGGATAAATTTACATTGGAAAAATATAGATATTTCATCTTTCTCTGAACATGTATATTGATTATATATAACATGTTTATTATGTAGTATGTAATTTATTATATATAAAATATTATGGATTATATACGATATTTATAAATAATTAAATATTATTTTATACTTTATACACATAAGCACACATCTAATCAATGCAAATTGTTTTATTCAATTAAACAAATACCACAACCAATAATAATAAAAATAATAAACAGAAGTCTAGGGATAATAAAGGAAAACGATAACAAGCAAAATAACTATAACAGAATTTTTAAGCTACATGATATAATAAATAAATACAAAAGAAACAATTGAGAAATGAGTCAGTAAGGTCTTGCATACAGAGTGCCTACCTCAAATAATACACAACACTTCTATATACTCGAACTAATTATAAATTGACCAATCAGAACCTCCCACGATCTCTTTCACAGAGAAAACAATTCCAAAATGACAAACTCCATAAAGAGTGTGGTCTAGGCCCGTGTTTCCCAACCCTGTTCCTGGAGGCACACCAACATTACACAACTCTTCCTGAACAAACACACCTGAATTAACTCATCAGCTCGTTAGTAGAATTCAAGCCGGGGAGATAAAGGGGTTAGATGAGGGAGACATCCAAAATGTGCACTGTTGGTGTGCCTCCAGGAACAGGGTTGGGAAACACTGGTCTAGGCATTATAAATGTGTTTTTGTCTGATCTCCTGTGGCGGTGGGTTGATATGAGCGTCTCTCTCTTCACTCAGTCTGAAGCATGAGAATCTGGTGGAGATGGTGGGGTTTTCCAGTGACGGGCAGCACATGTGTTTGGTGTACGCGTTCATGCCCAACGGCTCGCTGCTGGACCGGCTAGCGTGTTTGGACGGCACTTCTCCTCTCTCGTGGCGGAGCAGGTGTGCGATCAGCGCAGGAACCGCCCGAGGGCTGCAGTACCTGCACCAGAACAACCACATCCATCGAGATGTCAAGAGGTGAGTGCTGCAGCAGTTTGCTTTGTTTGTAACTTCAACCAACTGTTCCAGAGGCTCTAATGTGACCGGGGGCCGTTTCAATAAGGAAACTCTGAGTTTAAACTTGAACTCTGAGTTGACTTACCCTGAGATGGGAAACTCTGAGTTTTGGGTTTCAGAACAGCTGAATTGAGGTATTTCAATCAACTCTGAGTAGACTGACTCGACTATGAAAACCCATGATCAATGGAGCTCCGAAATTATGATTCACCATGGCAACAGCACCCAACAAAAAGACGTCCGGGTAAAACGTAAGTTTAATTCTTAATCATTGTTATAATATCAGAGGTGAACACTGGCAAAACGGCAAGTTATTGAACTAATATTCATTTTCATGGTATCCCATGGGCAAAAAAAGAAAAAAGAATGTGGTAGCAGCTAAAAATGAAGTATAAAAATATAATTTAATCAGGTAAAGCTTTAAGCATAAAAGGTTCATAGGATTCATGACTTTACAAACATTTGACATATTAAATATCATTCAGTGTCTCTTTCAATGTGCAGCAGCTTTTTCCACATAGTCTAATGCTCTTTTTACATAATGTTCTCTAATGCACCCTGTTACATTTGTGAATTAGGGTAATGAAATTAACATTTGACTTCTACTCAGGCAACAGCAAGAAGAGACAGGCTCCACCTGCACTGACAGAAGAAGAGGAGATGGAGGAAGAAGATTAACATAGAATATTAAAACAGGCTTTTGTATTTAGCAAATAAAGATGACCAAATAAATTGTGTTTATTTAACACCTGTGGTGTATGGCATATATTTCAGACTACCCTTCCTTCTGGTATTCTTCCATTCCATACAGTTTCATTTTCGGAAGGTGCGATGATGGGAATATGCATCCAACCACAATGGAAATACTAAAGGAAATTCTAATTATTAGGTTTCTTCCAGAGGTTACAAAAATATATCACGTGAACATCATTTAACCTGATTTCTACACCACTGACCTGCAATCTTGTGAAGCTCCTCTTTGATGCTCTCATGGGTTTGTGCCCAGGAAACAACACAAACATATTCAGAAAGAGGTCATGTGAGAGTGAGGCACACTTTCCTTACCTCTCTGCATACAGCGGCCTTACTAATATGCTCTGCATCCCTGATATTCTATAGAAAACTATCATTAAAAATGGTCCTCTCCTGACATGAATGTAACTCCCTACAAATGACTGCAGCCTCCTCATCTACAGGATGCTATTTTTTGTCATTTTGACCATGTCCTCTTGATGAAAAATATTTGCAGTGAATGAATGTACCTGCACTGCAAAAAATGCTTTTCTTTTGTCTTGTAATTTCCAGTCAAAATATCTAAAGATTCTTAAATCAATGTGCATTTTCCTACAGAAGTAAAAAAATACACAAGTATTTAGTCTTGTTTCCTGGGGGACAAAAAAAAAAGATTTCTTATTTTGCAAATTATCTGCCAATAGGGTAAGAAAAAATACTCCGTATGAAAAGCATTTGTGCAGCATGAATGAATGAATGTAGTATTTGAACACCGCTGGCGCTTAACAAAGGGGGAGGAGACCGAAAGAAACTCTGGGTTTACCGAAGAAAGCCTGCTCCCGACCAGGTTAGGTTCACAGAGTAAGTTACTCTGGTAACTGACTCTGAGTATAAGTTACCTCTCTTTCAGAAACGAGCTTGAAACCGAAACAGAAACCAAAAACCCAGAGTTACCCTCATTTCCGGGTTAACATACTCAGAGTTTTCACTTAACCTCCTTTCTGAAACGGGCCCCTGGTGTCTGTTTTAGACACAAACCTGTTCTGTAAACCAAAGCATTTTTAGTAAGTTTTCAAAAACATTTAATCTTAACATAATTTTTAAATGTTAACAAAACACTGCAGTTCAAGTTTTAGTGTCTTGATAAGTTAACAGTAAGTTCTAGTGTTTTCAAAATGTTTTATTTTAGTTAAATTTAAGTGTTGGGAGTATCACATTACAAGTAATTTGAGTTATGTAATCAGATTACTTTTTCAAGTAACTAGTAAAGTAACGCAATACAAGTAACTTGCATTACGTAATCAGATTACTTTAAGGAACTAGTAAAGTAACACATTACAAGTAACTTGAGTTACATAATCAGATTACTTTTTCAAGTAACTAGTAAAGTAACACGTAATTTGATTACTTTTTCAATAAACTAGCAAAGTAATGCATAATCAGATTACATTTTCAAGTAACTAGTAAAGTAACGCATTACAAGTAACATGAGTTACGTAATCAGATTACTTTTTCAAGTAACTAGTAAAGTAACGCAATACAAGTAACTTGCATTACGTAATCAGATTACTTTAAGTAACTAGTAAAGTAGCACATTACAAGTAACTTGAGTTACATAATCAGATTACTTTTTCAAGTAACTAGTAAAGTAACGCATTACAAGTAACTTGAGTTACATAATCTGATAAATGTTTCAAGTAACTAGCAAAGTAATGTGTAATCTGATTAATTGATTACTTTTTCAAGTAACTAGTAAAGTAACGTATTACAAATAACTTATTACGTAATCAGATTACTTTTTCAAGTAACTAGCAAAGTAACGCATTACAAATAACTTATATTACGTAATCCAATTACTTTTTCAAGTAACTAGCAAAGCATTACAAGTAACTTAAGTTACATAATCTGATTAATTTTTCAAGTAACTAGTAAAGTTACGCATTACAAGTAACTTGAGTTATGTAATCAGATTACTTTTTCAAGTAACTAGCAAAGCATTACAAGTAACTTGCGTTACGTAATCAGATTACTTTTTCAATTAACTAGCAAAGCATTACAAGTAACTTAAGTTACATAATCTGATTAATTTTTCAAGTAACTAGTAAAGTTACGCATTACAAGTAACTTGAGTTATGTAATCAGATTACTTTTTCAAGTAACTAGTAAAGTAAAGCATTACAAGTAATTTGCATTACGTAATCAGATTACTTGTTCAATTAACTAGCAAAGCATTACAAGTAACTTGTTACGTAATCTGATTACTTTTTCAAGTAACTAGCAAAAGCATTACAAGTAACTTGAGTTACGTAATCAGATTACTTTTTCAAGTAACTAGCAAAGTAACGCATTACAAATAAGTTATATTACGTAATCTAATTACTTTTTCAAGTAACAAGTAACGCATTACAAGTAACTTGAGTTATGTAATCAGATTACTTTTTCAATTAACTAGTAAAGCATTACAAGTAACTTAAGTTACATAATCTGATTAATTTTTCAAGTAACTAGTAAAGTTACGCATTACAAGTAACTTGCATTACGTAATCAGATTACTTTAAGTAACTAGTAAAGTAGCACATTACAAGTAACTTGAGTTACGTAATCGGATTAATTTTTCAAGTATCTAGCAAAGTAATGCGTAATCAGATTACTTTTTCAAGTAACTAGCAAAGTAATGCGTAATCAGATTACATTTTCAAGTAACTAGTAAAGTAATGCATTACAAGTAACATGAGTTACCTAATCAGATTACTTTTTCAAGTAATGCGTAATCAGATTACATTTTCAATTAACTAGCAAAGTTAAGCATTACAAGTAACTTGTGTTACATAATCAGATTACTTTTTCAAGTAATGCGTAATCAGATTACATTTTCAATTAACTAGCAAAGTTAAGCATTACAAGTAACTTGTGTTACATAATCAGATTACTTTTTCAAGTAACTAGCAAAGTAAAGCATTACAAGTAACTTGAGTTACATAATCTGATAAATGTTTCAAGTAACTAGCAAAGTAATGTGTAATCTGATTAATTGATTACTTTTTCAAGTAACTAGTAAAGTAACGTATTACAAATAACTTATATTACGTAATCAGATTACTTTTTCAAGTAACTAGCAAAGTAACGCATTACAAATAACTTATATTACGTAATCAAATTACTTTTTCAAGTAACGCATTACAAGTAACTTGCGTTACGTAATCAGATTACTTTTTCAATTAGCTAGCAAAGCATTACAAGTAACTTGAGTTATGTAATCAGATTACTTTTTCAAGTAACTAGTAAAGTAAAGCATTACAAGTAACTTGCATTACATAATCAGATTACTTTTTCAATTAACTAGCAAAGCATTACAAGTAACTTGTTACGTAATCAGATTACTTTTTCAAGTAACTAGCAAAGTAACGCATTACAAATAAGTTATTACGTAATCTAATTACTTTTTCAAGTAACAAGTAACGCATTACAAGTAACTTGAGTTATGTAATCAGATTACTTTTTCAATTAACTAGTAAAGCATTACAAGTAACTTAAGTTACATAATCTGATTAATTTTTCAAGTAACTAGTAAAGTTACGCATTACAAGTAACTTGAGTTATGTAATCAGATTACTTTTTCAAGTAACTAGTAAAGCATTACAAGTAACTTGCATTACGTAATCTGATTACTTTTTCAAGTAACTAGCAAAAGCATTACAAGTAACTTGAGTTACGTAATCAGATTACTTTTTCAAGTAACTTGTAAAGTAACGCATTACTTAAGTGCAGAGGCATTGTGTGTTTGTGAGTGTGTCAGTGTGTGTGAGTGTGTGTGAACATGAGGGTTATTGTAGTTCTAGATTAAATATGAGCATGCATTTACTAATCTCACTTGCACAAAAAAGATTTAGTATTCCTCAAAATAAATAAAATCAGTCAAATGCAAAATCAGAATACTATGGCAGCACGGCTGAAAGGTTCTGTTGAGTCCTCTACTTAACACACGTGAATCTGCAACACACTGTTCCTTGCAAAACAACTGTTTTACATTAGAATAATATTTCGACAAATAAATGCAGCCTCGGTGAGCAGAAGAGACTCTTTCAGGAACACTGAGTGTATTTGACATCATCATGTCTGTGGGGTTTGAATCCAGAGTAACTCACAGATCTATAAAACAAACAACCCTGTTATTCCTTCTGTTCGACAGCGGGAACATCTTGTTGGATGAAGGCTTGGTTGCAAAGATCTCCGACTTCGGTTTGACGCGAGCTTCAGCCAAACAGTCGTGCTCAACGGTCATGACGGGGAGGATTGTGGGAACTACGGCATACATGGCACAGGAGGCCCTGAGAGGGGAGATCACTCCGAAATCAGACGTCTTCAGCTTCGGCGTTGTGCGTTCATTATTACACTTGTCTTTTCTGCCCTATTGTGCTGTATATTCGAGTGAAAAGCTTCTCAAACAAGAACAAATGTAGGGCGGGGCTTGATTGTGTCTGTGGGGAATTGATTGGATGGTTGTGGTTTGCTATTGGTGGATCTCATGTGAGTGACAGGTTGCCCCGCCCTCGTCATCAGAGAAGAGATGTCGCTGTTATTGTGATTCAAGATTACCAGGAACATGAATTATATTTTGCGTTTATTGTGCAGGTGTTGCTGGAGATTTTGTCTGGTCTTCCTCCGGTGGATGAAAGCCGTGATCCCAAACTACTGGTGTGTGAGCGTTCACTCTGATCTTCTCAAACTCTCTCCACGTCTGTCTGTCCGTCTCAGTCACCTGTGTGTGTGTGTGTGTTTCAGATGGAGATGAAGGACGAGATCGATGATGATGAGGTCTCTCTGGAGGAGTTCATTGATAGTAAGATGGAGGGATGGCAGATGGAGGAGGTGGAGAGGATGTATGACGTGGCGTCTCAGTGTCTCTGTGAGAAGAAAAACAAAAGACCCGCAATCGCACAGGTGTGTGAGAGAGTTTGTGTGAGACTGTGAGTGAGTGTGTGTGTGTGAGAGAGTATGTGAGACTGTGAGTGAGTGTGTGTGTGAGACTGTGAATGAGTGTGTGTGTGAGACTGAGGGAGTGTGTGTGTGAGAGTGTGTGTATGTGTGTGTGAGAGAGAGTGTGTGAGACTGTGAGTGAATGTGTGTGTGTGTGAGAGTGTGTGTGAGAGTTTGTGTGAGAAAGAGAGTGTGTGAGACTGAGTGAGTGTGTGTGTGTGAGAGTTAGTGAGAGTGTGTGTGTGTGTGAGAGAGTTAGTGTTAGAGAGTGTGTGAGATTGTGAGAGAGTGTGTGAGAGTTTGTGTGAGACTGTGAGTGAGTGTGTGTGTGTGAGTGTGAGTGAGTGTGAGAGACTGTGACTGTGTGTGTGTGTATGTGACTGAGTGTGTGTGAGAAAGAGAGTGTGTGAGACTGAGTGTGTGTGTGTGAGAGTTAGTGAGAGTGTGTGTGTGTGAGAGTTAGTGAGAGTGTGTGTTAGAGAGTGTGTGAGAGTTTGTGTGAGACTGTGAGTGAGTTTGTGTGAGAGAGTGTGTGTGTGTGTGTGAGAGAGTTAGTGAGAGTGTGTGTTAGAGAGTGTGTGAGTTTGTGTGAGACTGTGAGTGAGTGTGTGAGAGAGTGTGTGTGTGTGTGTGAGATTATGAGTGAGTGTGTGTGTGTGAGAGTTAGTGAGTGTGTGTGTGTGAGAGAGTGAGTATGCGTTTAAGAGTTTGTGTGAGAGAGTGTGTGCGACTGTGAGTGAATGTGTGTGAGTTTGTGTGATACTGTGAGTGTGTGAGAGAGAGAGTGTGTGAGATTGTGAGAGAGTGTGTGTGTGTGCGTGTGCGTGTGTGTGACTGTGTGTGACTGTATTTGTGACATTTGTGTGAATGTGTGAAAGAGAGTTTGCGTGTGTGTGTGTGTGTGTGTGAAAGAGAGTTTGAGAGTGTGGGGTGTGTGTGTGTGTGTGTGTGAGTGAAAGAGTTTGTGTGAGTGTGTGTTTTTCCTGTTAAATGTTAATGCTTATGTAAATGTATAATATGTTTTAACACATATACATGTATGTCATTTATTGATTTTTTTTAATCGTCAGGTTCTCTCTGAGCTGGAAGATCTTCATTCCCAGAGCTCCGGATGAGCCGCTCAGGGCAAGTCATTTAACATGATCCCGAGTGTCCCGTGTGATGTAATAAAGCACAGTCTATTCAATGATTTAAATACTTTATTTTTCTCTAAAAAAACAAGTATTTCATTGGTCTGAACACAGACAGGCTACATGTGAAACGTAAGAGCGGCTGCGTCACAGTACGGATGCTAAACAGTGGTTCGCCAAACGACAGTAGATACTCAACATGACCTAGCAGTGAATTCACACACACATATTCCCCTCTTCCCTTTTTAGATACTTTCAACTTAATAATTTGCTATGTGTCCTGATGTGGCTTCATCGTAATGGGATGGAGACGATTGGGAAACACAAGAGAGACAAAAACATGTTCAAACAAAACAGCGTTTGCATAGAAAAATGAGCATCGTGGGAACAAAACACGATCATATCAAAAAATGTGAATGCCGTAAAAAAGGACGTGACGCGAGTTGGGTTCGACCCGTCAGATGTGAGCTGTGATGAACATGTGACTCGTGTTTGGTAAAAAAGACATGTAACAGTGTAACAAAATAAGACGCAATAAAAGGAATGGCGAATGTTCAGGTCTTCTGCGATTGTGAGTTTGGCACAGTTTAAAATCACAAAAGCCTTTCTGAATTTCATTTATCATTTCTTAAAATAATTCTGTATGTTCGTTTTAATATGAAAGTCGCTCTTGAATTGAAGCACACCTCATGATCGGCCCACAGAGGCGTTTGTGTTATCGTGCATAGTTCAGCGCATCGCTTCCTGCAGGAGATTGTGGGAAGTAAACGCTCGACAGCTTCATGGCCTCTTGGGTTTCTGCGGACGTCGGATTAATCTTCGGCTTCCTCGCCGTCTCCGGGCCGCCGAATGATCCTGCGCTCGCCCTTCCGGCCCGGCGGCCCGCGCGGTTTGGCGAAGGCCTGCTTGTGCGCGTGCTGCTTGGGATGAACCTCGTCGTACAGGAAATCCGCCGTCAGCTCGTCGCCGTTATCGATCTCCATCTGCGGGGAGATTACGGAAATAAACATTTAGATGGAGTTTGTTTAGAATTAGAAATAATAATTTAAAATAATAAATATAAACAACTTTTATTTCTTAATAAATATAATATGAATTAAAAGTTAAAAAGAAATAAGAAGTAAAATAAAATAACATTTGAAATAAAATTATAAATATTATTTAAAAAACTATTTTATTGATAATTTAATTAGGAATAAAATCATGTTAGGATAATTTTAGAAACTGTTGCAATTATTTTTTTAAATAATATAAAAATAATATATATAAATTATTTTTTATTTCTAATAAATATAATAAGAAATACAATTTAAAAAGAAAAAAGAAATAAAATCAAATAAAAAAATAATAAAAATATAACTTTTATTCCTAATTTAATTAGGAATAAAATCATGTTAAGATCATTTAAAAAATGTTTTACAATTATTTTATATAAAAATAATAAATATAAACTAATTGTATTTCTAATAAATATAATAAGAAATAAAATTTAAAAAGAAATAAGAAGTAAAATCAAATAAAATCATAAACAAATATATAAAATATACAATTTTTTATTATTTAATTAGGAATAAAATAATATTAGAATCATTTTTAAAATGATCCTAATATTATTTTATTCCTAATTAAATAATAAAAAATAGTTTATATGTATTGTTTTAAATGGTTATTTTTATATAATTTAAGTTATCCTTGCAATTATTTAAAAAAATAATATAAAAAATAAATGGTATAAATGGTAAATAACCATTTAAAACAATAAATATAAACAATTTTTATTCCTAATAAAATGTAAAAATAAATGAGTGAAATCAAATAAAATTGGAACTACAATTATAAAAAATATAAAATTTTTATTAATTTTGAATTAGAAGATGATTTATAAGATGATAAAATAATAATTTATTATATTTTATAAATGATACCACAGAACTGCTGTAAAAATGTTTGCTTGTTTTTACACTGCAGACGAATCAAAGCGATGCACTGTATGAACTCCAACTGACCTTCTTCTCCACCTCCATCTGGAGTCTGTTCTCCACCATCTCCAGCAGAGGATTCTTACAGCTGGAGTAAAGCATCCGCTCACGGATCCCACAGCTGTATCCCGGCATGGAGTAAATGAACACTGAAGCAGACCGGAGCAGAGAGAGGGGGATCATGGCATTTCACTCAAACGTCATCAGTCCACAGGACACGCCAAAAGTGATGCTAATATTATTATTAAAAATGTCTAAAAGATATTGCAATCACATTAGTTGTGCCTGGAGTCCACAGGCTGACAGGCTGTTAAATTATGAACCAAAAAACGAGAACCAATGAAATATTAATAACTGATTATGTGTGCTTTTTCCTGTTTTTTTAAGCTCTTTATCTTCTGTATTTTTCAACAAAAACGAGCAATAAATTGTATAGTAATGGTGGGAATCTTTAGGTATTCTGATTCTGGGAGTCACGATCCGATTCCAAAACAATTCTAAAACTTAAAATCTCATCACAGCCGCATGCGAGAGCACTCTTCACAAAGTGCGGCGCGAGCATTTGAAACGGAAAGCCTTCTGTCAGTGAGTTTCCTATTTGTAATATATAAGCACTGAATTCCTAAAGACATAAATGAAGCCTTCGTAGAGCATAAGGAAAATACACGCTAACAGAACAAACTAATACAGTGTGTAAGTGATTCGTAACATCAAGCAAAGTTTCTCGCAGCGCATATCCTGTGCAATGAAGCCCGCGAATGTCACTGTAATACGCTTCAACCTTTACAAACGTTATGAAATATTATTTTATGGTTCGAGTGGTGTGTGTGTGTGTGTGAGAGAGGAAATGGGAGCAACCAGAATACAGGTGTTTCTAAAACACACGCGGCGCCATCGCGCACCTGCAGTTCAAATCTATGCTCAGAATTGGTCCAGAATCATTGGAGAGAGAATCTTTTCTCCCACCTCTATTGTATAGTATGAGCAACACAATAGTAGATAAATTAAACACCAACGGTTCTTTCCTTTAGGCCAGGCCTGTAGGCGTAACGTGCCAAGTTGATGCTTCTTCTGCAGACTGCTTTACTCTCGCGTGTCACGTGACCAGAGTGTAATCGAGGCCTTTGCGGTTACAAAAATCGTGTTTTATGATATTGCGATATTATCGCAAATGCAGTTAATCGTTCAGCCCTATTTTCTAAGCTTTTTTTTGGCATAGTAAAATAAAACCTGAGGCTGTAGATAAATACCTTCATCAAATCCAGTGTTTTGTTTTTCCTTCATATTTAAAATATTTAAAAAATATTAAATATTTTCCTCATATTCTGATGGTTTAATTGAACTTGCAGGGTCATTAAAATCAAAACATCTCCTCCGATCATCACTTTGGCCACTACTGTATATAGTGCAGAATATATTCACTATAATACATATGCATTATATTACTTTACCTGTCTTCATTATTTAATGTATATTTGAGAAAATCTGTCATGAAAGTTTTTATTACAGCCAGCGTCTAAATGTTTATATTTCATCAAAGAATTAATAGAAAATTAAATCATTGTAAAAATAAATTTGTAAAAACTGCTTTATGTGTAATTGTTTATATTTTTATTTGAGTGTTGATTATTCAATAAATTTGATTATTTGATTATAAAATAGCAGAAACTGAACTGAAACTATAAAGATAACCATAACTATAAAGATGACGATACAATAACTATAACAACTACAACTAAAAAGATAACGAAGATACCGATAACTATAATGATAACGATAACTATGAAGATAACGATAACTATAATGATAACGATAACTATGAAGATACCGATAACTATAATGATAACGATAACTATAATGATAATGATAACTATGAAGATAACGATAACTATAATGATACCGATAACTATAATGATAACGATAACTATGAAGATAACGATAACTATAATGATAACGATAACTATAATGATAATAACTATGAAGATAACGATAACTATAATGATATGGATAACTATGAAGATAACAATAACTATAATGATAACGATAACTATGAAGATAACGATAACTATAATGATAACGATAACTATGAAGATAACGATAACTATAATGATAACGATAACTATGAAGATACCGATAACTATAATGATAACGATAACTATGAAGATACCGATAACTATAATGATACCGATAACTATAATGATAACGATAACTATGAAGATAACGATAACTATAATGATAACGATAACTATGAAGATACCGATAACTATAATGATACCGATAACTATAATGATAATGATAACTATAATGATAACGATAACTATAATAACAATAACTATGAAGATACCGATAACTATAATGATAACGATAACTATGAAGATACCGATAACTATAATGATAACGATAACTATGAAGATAACGATAACTATAATGATAACGATAACTATAATGATAACGATAACTATGAAGATAACGATAACTATAATGATAACGATAACTATAATGATAACGATAACTATGAAGATAACGATAACTATAATGATAACGATAACTATAATGATAACGATAACTATGATAACAATAACTATGAAGATAACAATAACTATAATGATAACTATAACAACTACAACTAAAAAGATAACGAAGATACCGATAACTATAATGATAACGATAACTATGAAGATAACGATAACTATAATGATAACGATAACTATGAAGATACCGATAACTATAATGATACCGATAACTATAATGATAACGATAACTATAATGATAACAATAACTATGAAGATACCGATAACTATAATGATAACGATAACTATGAAGATACCGATAACTATAATGATAACGATAACTATAATGATAACGATAACTATGAAGATAACGATAACTATAATGATAACGATAACGATAACTATGAAGATAACGATAACTATAATGATAACGATAACTATGAAGATACCGATAACTATAATGATAACGATAACTATGATAACGATAACTATGAAGATAACAATAACTATAATGATAACAATAACTATGAAGATAACGATAACTATAATGATAACGATAACTATGAAGATACCGATAACTATAATGATAGCGATAACTGAAGATAACGATAACTATAATGATAACGATAACTATAATGATAATAACTATGAAGATAACGATAACTATAATGATAACGATAACTATGAAGATAACAATAACTATAATGATAACGATAACTATGAAGATAACGATAACTATAATGATAACGATAACTATAATGATAACGATAACTATGAAGATAACGATAACTATAATGATAACGATAACTATGAAGATACCGATAACTATAATGATAACGATAACTATGAAGATAACTATAATGATAACGATAACTATGAAGATAACGATAACTATAATGATAACGATAACTGAAGATAACAATAACTATAATGATAACTATGAAGATAACGATAACTATAATGATAACGATAACTATGAAGATAATGATAACTATAATGATAACTATGAAGATAACGATAACTATAATGATAACGATAACTATAATGATAACGATAACTGAAGATACCGATAACTATAATGATAACGAGAACTATGAAGATACTGATAACAATAATGATAACGATAACTGAAGATACCGATAACTATAATGATAACGAGAACTATGAAGATAACTATAACTATAATGATAACGATAACTGAAGATATCGATAACTATAATGATAACGATAACTATAAAGATAACGATAACTATAATGATAACGATAACTATAATGATAACGATAACGATAACTATAATGATAACAATAACTATGAA
Organism: Rhinogobio ventralis; assembly: GCA_039654625.1. Lineage (NCBI taxonomy): Eukaryota > Metazoa > Chordata > Actinopteri > Cypriniformes > Gobionidae > Rhinogobio > Rhinogobio ventralis. Next base: position 2,352,543 of record CM077216.1, read on the forward strand.
GATAACGATAACTATAATGATAACGATAACTATGAAGATAACGATAACTATAATGATAACGATAACTATGAAGATACTGATAACTATAATGATAACGAGAACTATGAAGATAACGATAACTGAAGATACCGATAACTATAATGATAACGATAACTGAAGATACCGATAACTATAATGATAACGATAACTATGAAGATAACTATAATGATAACGATAACTATGAAGACAACGATAACTATAATGATAACCATAACTGAAGATAACAATAACTATAATGATAATTATGAAGATAACGATAACTATAATGATAACTATGAAGATAACAATAACTATAATGATAACTATGAAGATAACGATAACTATAATGATAACGATAACTATGAAGATAATGATAACTATAATGATAACAATAACTGAAGATAACGATAACTATATTGATAACGATAACTATAATGATAACAATAACTATGAAGATAACGATAACTATAATGATAGCGATAACTATGAAGATAACGATAACTATAATGATAACGATAACTGAAGATAATAACTATAATGATAGCGATAACTATGAAGATAATGATAACTATGAAGATAACGATAACTATTAAGATGAAGATAACAATAACTATAAAGATAACGATAATTATAATGATAACAAAAACTATGAAGATACCGATAACTATAATAATAACGATAACTTTGAAGATACCTATAACGATAATGATAACTATGAAGATACTGATAACTATAATGATAACAATAACTATGAAGATAACGATAACTATAATGATAGCGATAACTATGAAGATAACGATAACTATAATGATAACGATAACTGAAGATAACGATAACTATATTGATAACGATAACTATAATGATAACAATAACTATGAAGATAACGATAACTATAATGATAGCGATAACTATGAAGATAACGATAACTATAATGATAACGATAACTGAAGATAATAACTATAATGATAGCGATAACTATGAAGATAATGATAACTATGAAGATAACGATAACTATTAAGATGAAGATAACAATAACTATAAAGATAACGATAATTATAATGATAACAAAAACTATGAAGATACCGATAACTATAATAATAACGATAACTTTGAAGATACCTATAACGATAATGATAACTATGAAGATACTGATAACTATAATGATAACTATAACTACAAATATAAAGATAACTATAATAATAACGATGACTAAAGATAATGATAACTATAAAGATAACTATTAATGATAACTATCACAATAACTACAACGACACCTATAACTATTAACAATAAAGATAACTATAGTGATAACAATAATTCCAAAGATAACGATAACTATTTACGATAGCTATAATGATAACTATAACGATAACTATAAAGATAATGATAACTATAAAGATAACTATATTAGCGTCCACACCAGCGGACGATATCGTTCTGTTTATTCTATGTGCACTGCAGTTTTGTCGTCTGTCACTTTAAATGCTCAAGCTTGTTACAGCAGGATGGATTCTGATTGGATGTCAATGTTTTTATCGTTCACCGCCTGGAAAAAAACGTTCAAAGAGATTTCACAGATATCGTTCCTCTTTGCCGTTATCATTATAGTTGTGCTGTATATTGTGCTATTCTTTTTTATTTAGCATGATATCTTTATTGTTATAGTTATCGTTCTGTGTGTGAACGAGCCTTTAGAAGAAGGAAATGATTTAATTTCACACTGAATCGCGAGTGAAAGTACCTGTAGACTCCAGGTAGTCGCCCTCGTGCGAGTGTTTGTAGCGGAAGAAGTGATACCGCGCCGCGTCTTTGGGGATCCTCTTGGGTAAATCTTTCACCTCCGTGGCGTCCGTGTTCGACAACATGATCAGCTCCTTCTCAAAGTTGATGATCTTTAGAGACAAAATGACGAATATCAACCAAATAAACTCTCTCTTTACTGTGGCATAAGTGCTGAATTAACGTGTGCGTCTCTCACCAGCTGAACATAATTGAGTTTCTTGTCCTTAAACTGTTGTAACGCGTTCACGGCCTCTCCGTCCAGAGGGAACGCCACACCCTGAAGAGTCTGCTTAGTAGTGTTCACGTGAAAGTCTGTCTGGATCTGCACACACATCAATGCATTTTTCCAAAGCAACTTACACTGCATTCAATGTATACATTAGACTAATTCATGCATTCCTCTGGATAATGAACACAAATGCAATAAAATAACATTCAGGTTCATTTAGTCTCTGTATCTTTCGCTTCACGTCACTGATTTATTTTCAGGCGTCATCTGTTCTGAACTCTGCTGTGAATTATATAAATAGAGTTTAACTGTGTGTAAATGAAGGTCCTTTATTCAGTGCTGTCAGCTCTTATTTTAAACCTAAAGCTTTTTAAGAAAAATGAAACCTCTTCTTCCTGTTTGTACTGTATTCTGCTCTGATTGGCTGGTTTTAGGAATGGGGCGGGCCAGTTTCACTTCATGTCCTTATATGGTCGTGAGTTCAGGACTGATGATGCCCTCTCAGAATCACATGACCAACTCTATCATCATCCGTATAAACTAGAGTCACTCGCTTAAAAACAGGACATTTTTTATATTTATTTTAAGACCCTTACAAAAATGTACATCATTATATCATTAGAAAGTTGATGTAAAATGCTTTTTGCAGAACTGTGTGTGTGTGTGTGTGTGAGAGAGAGAGAGTGTATGTGTGTAAGAGAGTGTGTGAATGAGAGTAAGTGTGTGTGTGTGTGAGAGAGAGAGAGAGTGTGTGTGTGAGAGAGAGAGAGAAAGAGAGTGTGTGTGTGAGAGAGAGTGTGTGTGTGTGTGTGTGTGTGAAGGGAGCGTGTGTGTGAGAGTGTTTGTGTGTGTGTGTGTGTAAGAGTGAGTGTGTGTGTGAGAGTGTGTGTGTGCGTGTGTGCGCATGTGTGCGTGAGTGTGTGTGTGTGTGTGTGAGAGTGAGTGTGTGTGTGAGTGAGTGAGTGTGTGTGTGTATGTGTGTGTCTGTACCTCGCTGAGTTTAATCTGTCGTAGCTCCTCCTCAGCTGCTGTCAGTGGTACAGGGGCCGACTGAGCCGTGACGTGTTTCTTATATCCGCTGAGAGAAACATCATCCTGCCACACAGACAAACACACTTTATATAAGCAGATGATATTCTTAAAATCATAAATCATAATCCTTTTTATCATGACATTGATATACATTAGAGTTCAAAAGTTTGGGGTCAGTAAAAACATAGAGAACAGCTGCTTTACACTGGAGTAATATTTCACTGTTTTACTGTATTTATGATCTAATAAATGAGCAGAAGAGACTCCTTCAGAAACATTAAAACATCTGACTTTTGACCGGTAGTGTGCATCTAAATGGCTTCATTCACTGAAGTTGACAGACCTTTGCGGTGCCGAACATCTCGTCTTTAATGTGTCCGAGGCCGAACTCCTTCTTGAGCGTGGATCTGGTGGCAGCGTACAGCATTTTGTGCCGCACCTGTTAGAAAAGAGAAAGACTTTTTAACTCGAGCACACACACACTCGTCAAAACACTTCCATCTGGAGACTGACGTGATGATTATAATAAACATATAACGGTGATTAACACTGCTACTAAAGATGAAGAGTAAATCTTAATTTCACTAATCCAGACCCCTTTAAGAGAGCAAAAGTGTGTGAAAATACAATACAATACAATATTATTATTATTTATTAAATAATAATAATAATAGTAAGTAAATGAACATTTATGAATAATATTATATTATTATGATAATTATTATTAACATAAATTCTAACAATATTCATTATAAATATACTGAATTAATATTTATAATGAATAATATTATTATTATCATTATTATTTTGAATTCTTATAAATATCACATTTCATAGTTAATAAATATAAACTAATAATTATTAAATAACTGATAAATAAATAAACTAATATTTATAATAAATATTTGTTATTATTATTAATATTAATATAAATAACATAATATTCATTATACATATACTAAATGAATATTTATAATGATATTATCTTATAAATAGAAATATTACATATTTATAATTTCATGATGAATAAATTTAAACTAATTATTAAATAATTGATAAATAAATAGTAACTAAACTAATATTTATAATGAATAATATTTGTATTATTAGTAATATAAATAACAACATAATATTCATTATAAATATACTAAATTAATATATATATATATATATAAAATGAATATTATTTTATGATGATAATAATTATTCAAAATTATTTTGAATTCTTATAAATAGAAATATTACATATTTATAATTTCATGATAAATAAATATAAAATAATAATAATTAAATAAATAGTAACTAAATGAATATTTATAATGAATAATATTATTATTATAGAATTATTTTGAATTGTTATCAATATAAATATTAAACATTTATAATAATATATTTTATGATTAAATGTAAAATAGTAATTATTAAATAAATAATAACTAAATTAATGATGAATAATACTGATAACATATATTATTCATTATAATTATGTATTAAGTTATTAATTATTGAAGTATTCAAATATAATATATCATGAAGTAATAATAAAAAAATAATATATCATAAAATATATTACTATAAATATTCCAATAATAAATGAAATATAAGAAAAGAACTATCAGTTAGTCTGTTCCCATTAGAACTGAAGGATCAGCGTGTATTAAATGAGTGAAGCAGGTTCCAGATCAGTGTTTATCACACACACACACACACACATCAGCTCAGCGTCTCTGACGTGCCTGAACACGCGTGAGAATGTGTGTAAGAATGTTCAGAGCCTCCTCTTCACACGGCTGGCGTGTTGTCTTACGGGCGAGTGGTCAGGTGACCAGGCGATGAAGATCCACTCGTGTCCCAGGCTGTTGCTGGAGTCCAGGCGGAACAGGATGTAGCAGGGCAGATCCTTATCCAGCACAGGAAGCAGAAGGCTGTCGTAGTCCTCCTCCCAGCTGCCGCCGGCCGCTTTGGTCAGGCCTAGAACCAGCTCCTCTGAAAACACACACACACATCAATAACTCATACTGCACAACTCTGGGAATATTGCAGAGTTTATGATTATTAGATACCATTTTCAATCACGATCTTCAGGAGTCTGTACTGTCCGTTCCTGGCACTGCCGAAAACATCCTTCACCTCTTCAGCCGCTGGAGGACGAGAGAACACACACAGACACAATATTCATATTTATTCATATTATTCTGATGACCCATGAAATAAACATGAAAACAAACCAGTGTTTAATTTATTCTTCATTAGTCAGAAACAAGAGAAAACTGCAAGTTATTTTGGTTCAAATTTATATGAATGTTTTCAGATGATTTGACTGGTCATTATTTCATATAAACTGCATATATAATATGATGATGGCTAAGTTATGGAGATTTATTATTTGAATAAGTTTATTTTTATATATCTTATCATTATGACTTAGTATGCCATTCAACTTTATCTCATAGTTATGATTTTGCCATGACTTTTTATGCCATAAAATGCATTCCGTCTTATAATTATGTCCTACATCATCATTTTGACTTTTTGTCGTAATTGACTTCTTATGCCATACTTTTGACTAATATGACTTAGTTTGTAATATGTTCGCCATTTTATTTCATAATTCCTCCTTTTTATGTCATATTCTGACTTTATGCTATACTTTTGACTTTTTTCTCATAAATATGACTTTTTGTCATAATTTAGATTTTTTATCTCATTAATATATAATTTAGTATGTCATAATTACGCCTTTTTGTCATCATTTCGATAAATATGACTTAGTATGTAATATTATCGCAGTTTTATTTCATAATTCTGTCATAATCATTACTTATGTCATAATTCCACATTTTTGTCATATTATGACTTTATGCTATACTTTTGATTTTTCATCTCATAAATATGACTTAGTATGTCATAATTCTGCTATATGCTATTACCATTTGTCATAATTCCTCTTTATTATGCCATAATTCCAGCTTTTTTATGTCATATTATGACTTTATGCCATACTTTTGACTTTTTATCTCATAAACATGACTTAGTATATCATATTTTCGCCGTTTTATTTCATAATTCCTCCTTATTATGTCATAATCATGGCTTTTTATGTCATAATTCCACCTTTTTTATGTCATATTATGACTTTATGCCATACTTTTGACTTTTTATCTCATAAACATGACTTAGTATTTCATATTTTCGCCGTTTTATTTCATAATTCCTCATTTTATTGTCATAATCATGGCTTTTTGTCATAATTCCTTCATTTTATGTCATAATCATTACTTTTTATGCCATAATTCCAGCTTTTTTATGTCATATTATGACTTTATGCCATACTTTTGACTTTTTATCTCATAAACATGACTTAGTATATCATATTTTCGCCGTTTTATTTCATAATTCCTCATTTTATTGTCATAATCATGGCTTTTTGTCATAATTCCTTCATTTTATGTCATAATCATTACTTTTTATGCCATAATTCCAGCTTTTTTATGTCATATTATGACTTTATGCCATACTTTTGACTTTTTATCTCATAAACATGACTTAGTATATCATATTTTCGCCGTTTTATTTCATAATTCCTCCTTATTATGTCATAATCATGGCTTTTTATGTCATAATTCCACCTTTTTATGTCATATTATGACTTTATGCCATACTTTTGACTTTTTATCTCATAAACATGACTTAGTATATCATATTTTCGCCGTTTTATTTCATAATTCCTCCTTATTATGTCATAATCATGGCTTTTTATGTCATAATTCCACCTTTTTATGTCATATTATGACTTTATGCCATACTTTTGACTTTTTATCTCATAAACATGACTTAGTATATCATATTTTCGCCGTTTTATTTCATAATTCCTCATTTTATTGTCATAATCATGGCTTTATGTCATAATTCCTTCATTTTATGTCATAATCATGCCTTTTTATGCCATACTTCCGCCTTTTTATGTCATATTTATGATTTACAAAAGCATGTTTTATTTCCTGATGTGTGTTTGCACAGGAAGTGTGAATGATGATATATTACAGTATATGTATGGTGATATTATAGGAGGCATATGGCGCGTGAGCGCGCGCGCTGAAGGCGTTGCCCGTGCGCTCGTGATCACTGAAGCAGAACTCTGCACATCTCTAAACACTGATACGATTAAATAAATCATCAAGATGAAATTATTCATAACGCTGACATCTGAGGGAAACCACTGCTGGCTGACAGACGCGGTTTATTCACATTTTCATTGATTATTCTAAATAAATCCCGTCTGTCGCCGCTCGTGCATTGTCATCACACAGATTCAGATTTATAAACCATAAGAATATCTCAGTCTTACCCTGTATACCCGTTTGATGAGACATTATTTCACTCGGCGGAGGCTGTTTGGAGACTCTCAATCCCGGAAGCAGGAAGCGGGGCAGCGGTGACGTCACGTGTCTCTGACGCGTCAACCGTCCCTTCGCACTGCGCATGCGCTGATTTCATTCTTTTGTGTAAAGATCCTTATTCCTACATGATACTTCCATGTATATAACTATTCCTTATATACTATAACCATTTGCAATACATACTGTGTCTTGTTTTAATAGAGCATAAAAACTGAGAAAAATAAAAGAATCATTGATGCAAACTTCAGCTCTATAGAAGATAATAGTGTCAGTAATCTATAACATTTTCTAAACATTAATTGTCTTTTATATTTATTTGAATATTGCCTCATGCCCCAATATTCAAATAAATAAATAAATCAATAAAATACCACAATAAAGTAATAGTCCTGTCTGAACACAATTATTAATACTAGTGAGGAAAAAAATATTATATTATTATTGATTACTATTAAATAAAACCTAATAATAAAAACGAGATTTACGCCACAACAAATTTAAAACAATAAAATTGCACAAATGTTTATTTTAAATGGCGCTCGCTGTATGCAAATAGTATCAATATAGTTATTAATAGTATTAATGTTAGAGAGAGAGAGGGGTGTGTCTCTGTGTGTTGCTGATGAAGGGATTATGATGTTTTGTTTCTGTATGGGGCGCGCGGACGCGTTGGATGACGCGCGTGAGTCAGAGGCGTTGAATGAGCGGCGCGCGGAGGATCATCATCATCATCATCACTGATGTCGGAAGAAGACAAGCACTGATATGGCGATGGGTTCTGAATCTGAATCTCCCCACGACTGTCTGCGTAAGACTCTTTACATGTGTGTGTGTGTGTGTGTGTGTGTGTCGCTCATGGAACGTACTGGAATACTGACGCACGTGCTGCTCCCATTTACAGTCATCCACAAATATGTGCTCACGTCAAGCAATGATATCATACGTGTTTGTTGCTGAGATTGATTGTTTTGACATGTGATTTTTAAGGGAAGAGTTTCAGCGGTGCACAAGAAGCCATAAACATAACCAATGCACACATAGATAGATGCATGGATAAATATATGTTTGTATTTATATCATTGTGAGTTTTTCTATATGTTCTTTATTTTCTTGCAGAATCTATCTATCTTTTGAAAAAAAGTATTTATGTATTGTATATGAAATACATTTTTATTGATATCCCTTTACAAATCCACCCACACTATATAGTTTCAGGTTTTAATATGTATGTGCCTAGGGACATTTGGTCAAAACATGGACATTTGGTCTCTCTCTCACACACACACACACACACACACACACACACAGGCTAAATGAGTCCAGCAGCACATGGTTTCTGAGCAGCCGGTTATTCCAAAACTCTTGCATCATCATCACACAAGCTCATGTCAGATATTTTGAGCCATTGATGTGAACATTAGAGCATTTGTGTGACATGCTGTCTGTCTGTCTGAATGTCTGTCTGTCTGTCTGAATATCTGTCTGTCTGTATGTCTGTCTGTCTGTATGTCTGTCTGTCTATATATGTCTGTCTGTCTGTCTATCTGAATATCTGTCTGTCTGTCTGTATGTCTGTCTATCTGAATATCTGTCTGTCTGTCTGTATGTCTTTCTGTCTGTCTATCTGAATATCTGTCTGTCTGTCTGTATGTCTTTCTGTATATGTCTGTCCGTCCGTTTTTCTGAATGTCTGTCTGTCTGTCTGTCTGTATGTCTGAATATCTTTCTGTCTGAATATCTGTCTGAATGTCTGTATGTCTGTCTATCTGAATATCTGTCTGTCTGTATGTCTGTCTATCTGAATATCTGTCTGTCTGTCTGTATGTCTTTCTGTATATGTCTGTCCGTCCGTTTTTCTGAATGTCTGAATATCTGTCTGAATGCCTGTCCGTCTGTCTATCTGTCTGTCTGTCTGTTTGTATGTATGTCTGTGTGTGTGTCTGTGTGTCTGTCTGTGTGTCTGTCTGTCTGTTTGTATGTATGTCTGTGTGTGTGTGTGTCTGTCTGTTTGTCTGTCTGTCTGTGTGTCTGTCTGTGTGTCTGTGTGTCTGTCTGTCTGTATGTGTGTCTGTATGTGTGTCTGTCTGTCTGTGTGTCTGTCTGTGTGTCTGTCTGTATGTATGTCTGTGTGTCTGTCTGTGTGTCTGTCTGTGTGTATGTCTGTGTGTATGTCTGTGTGTCTGTCTGTATGTATGTCTGTGTCTGTCTGTGTGTCTGTCTGTGTGTATGTCTGTGTGTCTGTCTGTATGTATGTCTGTGTGTCTGTCTGTGTGTCTGTCTGTGTCTGTCTGTATGTATGTCTGTGTGTCTGTCTGTGTGTATGTCTGTGTGTCTGTCTGTATGTATGTCTGTGTGTCTGTCTGTGTGTCTGTCTGTATGTATGTCTGTGTGTCTGTCTGTATGTATGTCTGTGTGTCTGTCTGTATGTATGTCTGTGTCTGTCTGTGTGTGTGTCTGTTTGTCTGTCTGTCTGTCTGTCTGTCTGTGTGTCTGTCTGTGTGTCTGTGTGTCTGTCTGTCTGTATGTGTGTCTGTATGTGTGTCTGTCTGTCTGTGTGTCTGTCTGTATGTATGTCTGTGTGTCTGTCTGTGTGTCTGTCTGTGTGTATGTCTGTGTGTCTGTCTGTATGTATGTCTGTGTCTGTCTGTGTGTCTGTCTGTGTGTATGTCTGTGTGTCTGTCTGTCTGTGTCTGTCTGTATGTATGTCTGTGTGTCTGTCTGTGTGTATGTCTGTGTGTCTGTCTGTGTGTATGTCTGTGTGTCTGTCTGTGTGTATGTCTGTGTGTCTGTCTGTATGTATGTCTGTGTGTCTGTCTGTGTCTGTCTGTGTGTATGTCTGTGTGTCTGTCTGTATGTATGTCTGTGTCTGTCTGTGTGTCTGTCTGTGTGTATGTATGTGTGTCTGTCTATGTATGTCTGTGTGTCTGTCTGTGTGTCTGTCTATGTGTCTGTCTGTATGTATGTCTGTGTGTCTGTCTGTGTGTCTGTCTGTGTGTCTGTCTGTGTGTATGTCTGTGTGTCTGTCTGTATGTATGTCTGTCTGTGTGTATGTCTGTGTGTCTGTCTGTATGTATGTCTGTCTGTGTGTATGTCTGTGTGTCTGTCTGTATGTATGTCTGTGTCTGTATGTGTGTCTGTCTGTGTGTCTGTCTGTATGTATGTCTGTCTGTATGTCTGTCTGTATGTTTGTATATGTATGTATGTCTGTCTATGTGTCTGTATGTCTGTCTATGTGTATGTCTGTATATGTCTGTCTGTCTGTCTGTGTGTGTGTCTGTCTGTATGTCTGTCTGTATGTTTGTATATGTATGTATGTCTGTCTATGTGTCTGTATGTCTGTCTATGTGTCTGTCTGTATATGTCTGTCTGTATGTTTGTATATGTATGTATGTCTGTCTATGTGTCTGTATGTCTGTCTATGTGTCTGTCTGTATGTCTGTCTGTATGTTTGTATATGTATGTATGTCTGTCTGTATATGTCTGTCTGTGTGTCTCTCTGTATGTCTGTCTGTCTATGCCTGTCTATGTGTCTGTCTGTATGTCTGTCTGTCTGAATGTCTGTATGTCTGTCTATATCTGTATGTCTGTCTGTCTATCTGAATATCTGTCTGTCTGTATGTCTGTCTGTATGTTTGTATATGTATGTCTGTCTGTCTGTATGTCTGTCTGTCTGAATGTCTGTATGTCTGTCTATATCTGTCTGTCTGTGTGTCTGTCTGTCTATCTGAATATCTGTCTGTCTGTCTGTATGTCTGTCTGTATGTTTGTATATGTATGTCTGTCTGTCTGAATGTCTGTATGTCTGTTTGTATGTTTGTATATGTATGTATGTCTGTCTATGTGTCTGTATGTCTGTCTGTATGTCTGTCTGTATGTTTGTATATGTATGTATGTCTGTCTATGTGTCTGTATGTCTGTCTGTGTCTGTCTGTATATGTCTGTCTGTCTGTCTGTCTGTGTGTGTGTCTGTCTGTATGTCTGTCTGTATGTTTGTATATGTATGTATGTCTGTCTATGTGTCTGTCTGTATATGTCTGTCTGTGTATGTGTCTGTCTGTGTCTGTATGTATGTCTGTCTGTATGTTTGTATATGTATGTATGTCTGTCTCTGTGTCTGTCTGTCTTTATGTCTGTCTGTATATGTCTGTTTGTGTGTGTGTCTGTGTCTGTGTGTGTGTCTGTGTGTGTCTGTGTGTCTGTCTGTCTGTATGTATGTCTGTCTCTGTGTCTGTCTGTATGTCTGTCTGTGTGTCTGTCCATATGTCTGTGTGTATGTATGGCTCTATATGTATGTCTGTGTCTCTGTCTGTCTGTCTTTCTATCTGTCTGTCTGTCTGTCCAGGGCTCCAGACTAACATTTGAGAGCAGTGGCTCCATTCTACAGATGGTGGCGCCAGCACCTGATTTGGTGGCGCTGGATGAAAATTTATCATAACGTTAATTTAATCATAAAATTACTATTGTTTACAGTGAAGCACTGAGCTTGAATTGATATGCAAGAAAAATTACTTTTATTAACAACAGTAATGTGCAAAAAACTAATTCCGCTCTTATTAAATGTACTATTGTTCTTCTATAGTATCATACTGAAGTAAAAGCAGCGCTCTTGTTTTCTGTGTAATCCAGTCACAATTTGAAGAAAAATGTTTTTCATAAGACTTTGTGACTTCCTACTTTTTTCCATATATTAAGGAGTGGAAATGTCTAATAAGTCAAATAAGTGCTCCTCTGCCGCCACCTACTGGTTATAGTGGTACTTTCATGTTTTTTTTTTTAAATAAAAGTGCTTTTTTTTGCCATAAAGTGGCCTACACCTTTAAACTTGTAGTTTTACAAATCATCACACTAAAAATAATATTAAAATTAAATAATATTTAGAGCTTTGAAGTGCTGGGAAAAGTGTGAAACACTTAAAAAAAAAAAGAGTGCTTGAATTTCACTCTCAAAAGGTTGTACGAACCCTGAGATGAATAATGTAAAAAAAAGAAAAAAAATGTGTAGAAAAGACTATTTCTTCCACAATACCATGGGGTGTTACTACATTAAATCCATGGTGAATGTTTGTGATTTGATTTCCTGAATGTTTCAATGTTTCTCCTGGTCTCCACGTCAGCTCTGTTTGATCTGATATCTGTGGTTTATAACAGAGAGTTCTGCACCGAACGCTTCCACTAGATCTCACAGTAGAGATGTTATTAATACTGTGGTGAATTCAAGCGCTTTCTCACTGGATCTCCAGCGCTGTGTATCGGTGTCATGAGACCGGCCCGTGTATGAGCTGTCTATTATTGCTCCGAGCTGATAAACGGTTCGCGCAGCTCGGTTCCGTTCCACTTTAGTTTAGTTTCGTTTGCTGTTCGATATTTCTCATATGTAACATGGAAATGGCAGCTCTTATCAGTTGGGCACCGCGGTGGGCACCAGTGCGACCTTTAACCAAATTCAGCATCCATTTGGTCGCAGTCTGGAGCCTTGCTGTCTGTCTGCTGTCACCAGGGAGATGATGGTCTAGTGGGTTAAACCACTGAACTGATACACAGAAGTTTGCTGGTTTGATCCTGTCCATGAGCAAGGCACTTTACTCCATGTTGCTCCAGGGGGATTGTAAGTCGCTTTGGATAAAAGCGTCTGCCAAATGCGTAAATGTAAATGTCTGTATGTGTGTGTAATGTGACCTGGATGGTTTTATGAAATTCATCCTGTAGTGTTTGTTATTTTGGATGAAGGCTGTGATTCAGACAGTCTAAATTATTATTTCATCCATTAAAGAAAAATTGTTTATCATTTACTCACTCAAACCTGTATGAATTTCTGTCTTCTGTGGGACACAAAATGAGATGATTCGCTGAAGATTTAGATTGAAATGTCTCTGTCTGGTGTCTTTCAGGTGGACGATGTCTGGGCGTCCTCAGACGGATGGAGATTTACTCCCGCTTCCGCTATTATTTCCAGCACCCGTGGTCCCGTCTGGTCGTGGCCTACCTGGTCACCTTCTTTAACTTCCTGGTCTTTGCCGAGGACCCGGTGTCGCACAGCCAGACGGAAGCGCACATGATCGTCGTGGGAAACTGCTTCTCCTTCGTGGTGAATAAATATCCCGGAGGAAGCTGGAACGTCCTCAAAGTCCTGATGTGGATCCTCGCCATCATCACGGGCCTCATCGCCGGGAAGTTTGTGTTCCATCGGCGCTTGTTTGGTGCGTCCGTGATTTTCATTCCTTGTGAAGTGTGTGCGTGTGAAATGTGAGAGAGAGCGAGAGAGAGAGAGAGTGTGTGTGTGTGTGAGAGAGAGAGTGTATTTGTGTGTGAGTGTGGGTGAAAGAGTGAGTGAGTGTGTGTACGTGAGTGTGTGTACGTGAGTGTGCGTGTTTTTGTGACATATCAGGACACAAATGTGTATAATGACATGGGTATGACACAGGTATTACAAGGAGAGGGTGACTCATGAGGTGAGTGTGAGTGATGGGTAGGTTTAGGGGTAGGGGTAGTGTGTGTCTGTGTGTGTGTGTGTGTGTGTGTGTGTGAGTGATGGGTAGGTTTAGGGGTAGTGTGTGTCTGTGTGTGTGTGTGTGTGTGTGTGAGTGATGGGTAGGTTTAGGGGTAGGGGTAGTGTGTGTGTGTGTGTGTGTGAGTGATGGGTAGGTTTAGGGGTAGGGGTAGTGTGTGTGTGTGTGTGTGTGAGTGTGAGTGATGGGTAGGTTTAGGGGTAGGGGTAGTGTGTGTGTGTGTGTGTGTGTGTGTGAGTGATGGGTAGGTTTAGGGGTAGTGTGTGTGTGTGTGTGTGTGTGTGAGTGATGGGTAGGTTTAGGGGTAGGGGTAGTGTGTGTGTGTGTGTGTGTGTGTGTGTGTGTGAGTGAGTGATGGGTAGGTTTAGGGGTAGTGTGTGTGTGTGTGTGTGTGTGTGTGTGTGTGTGTGTGAGTGATGGGTAGGTTTAGGGGTAGGGGTAGTGTGTGTGTGTGTGAGTGAGTGATGGGTAGGTTTAGGGGTAGGGGTAGAGTGTGTGTGTGTGTGTGTGTGTGTGTGTGTGTGTGTGTGATGGGTAGGTTTAGGGGTAGTGTGTGTGTGTGAGTGAGTGATGGGTAGGTTTAGGGGTAGTGTGTGTGTGTGTGTGTGTGTGTGAGTGATGGGTAGGTTTAGGGGTAGGGGTAGTGTGTGTGTGTGTGTGTGTGAGTGATGGGTAGGTTTAGGGGTGGGGTAGTGTAGGGGGATAGAAAATATGGTTTGTACGGTATAAAAACCATTACGCCTATGGAATGTCCCCACAATTCACAAAAACAAACGTGTGTGTGTGTGTGTGTGTGTGTGAGAGAGTGTATGTGAGTGTGGGTGAAAGAGTGAGTGTGTGTGTGAGTACGTGAGTGTGTGTGTGTGTGTGTGTGTGAGAGTGAGTGTGTATGAGTGTGTGTGTGTTAGGGATGCACCGATCCGATCCCAAAAATTCTGAGTATTGGCTGATACCCAGTGCAGTTTTATTTAAAAATTCAACGTCTATACCTCAGTGTGTTGAACTGATCATCTTTTATGTGTTAAACACAATCTACTAAATACAGACTAATTCATTATAAAGAAAAACAACAAATTAAAAATATATATAATCACAATCTATGACAAAAATACTACTATAAACTAGATAACTGATAACTCAGCAGCAAAAGTTACTCTAGAAAAGTCATGAGTGCACAATAATTGTATAAAATCTAAACATTTAGTGGGGAGCAAATAAAAGTGAATAAGTGTAGCACTAAATCTGGTAAAATACATATTCATGAAAAACAAGTAAATGTATTTATAGAAATAGGGCCTGTATACTAAGAAATTAAAGACATAAATGTATAGCGCAGCTTTTTAATGAGGCAGCAACATATTATAGAGGGGACAGAACAAGAAAGGCCATTCATAATCTTTCATAGCGCAAAAGTATTATATTACGAACGGCTCCAGCGCGGCACAAAGCGCTTATGCACATCCCGTGTGCAGGATGATGCTCTTGAAGCAACACAGAGTCACAGCGCAGCGCTCCGTCCGCATGTTCAAAACACAAAGAGATATCGACGCGTAGTGTATCTATCTATGCAATCATTTATTGAGCCGTTTCTTTTAACAGTTTAAAGGGCACCTATTATGCAAAATTCACTTGTACATGGTGTTTGAACATAAATGTGTGTGGGCAGTGTGTGTACACAACCACCCTATAATGGTAAAAATCCACCCACTCCTCTTTTTTAATCCCCATAAATCATAAGCAGTGTCTCAGAACAAGCCGTTTGCAGATTCTGGGGAATGTGACGTCACATTTCACAGGCCCCGCCCACGAGTGTTGATGGACACTGCCGTATTAGCATAGACCCCGCCCTCAGAGAGCGATACAGAGTCCGCCATGTTTATCTCCTCGCCAGAGCATTAACAGCAGCATTCAAGTCAGAAATGTGTTCTTAATAAAGCTATTCAGTTGAGAGCAGTGAGTGATTTTCTGTTTTTCTTTTGTTGTTTGATTCATATTAACAGCAGATATAGCAGGAGGTACTGTGTATATTACACTGCTTTCACTTTAGTCCACAGATCTAATACACACACGGGATTTCTGTACTTGCTGCATACGTGCACAGACATAACTAACTGTCTTCATGTGAACTGTGTGTGTTTCTGACATAACCGTGTGTGCATTTTAATCGCAATAACACATGAAAGACTACTCTAGTTTAATAGCCTACTCACGGACGTGCCGACATCCAGCTCGGGTGTGTGTGTGCTCAAGTTGAGAGTGATCAGCCTTTAAAACGCATGCAGATTATAATATTTCATGATGATGAAGAACTGCAATGTCACATGAGCGTGTCTGCGATAGAGATGATCAAAACCAAACAGATGTATCATGTTTTCTTTCGCGTGTTCTTGAGCTGTGAAGGCTCCGCCCTCTGGGGGTGGGGAGCAGCTGCTCATTTGCATTTAAAGGAGACGCACACAAAACAGCTCATTTTTCTCAAACCCCAAAATTGGCATTTTCAAAATGATATATTAAATGATCTGTCAGGAATTTTGATCTGAAACTTCACAAGCACACTCTGGGAACACCTGAGACTTATATTACATCTTGTAAAAAGGGGCATAATAGGTGCCCTTTAAATTTCAGTGACTGTGCGTGCAGAACAATACAATCTCTAGTCCAGTGTTGTGATCTAACACACACCCGGGAGAAAGCAACACGATTTACAGCAATAAACTCCAGCCACATAAAGTCATTTCATGCGAAACCATAGAGCGTTGTCTACAGATCAAGCATAATAACAGGAGCATTGAATCATCTTTTTTTTTTATTAGCCAAAGAAACTTAGTAGTATACAGTATATAATACAACAAAAATACATATTAATACACAAAAAACAAACTAAATGAACAAAAAACAGTGTACAAATCCGTGATCAATAAATAAAAAAAATGTATATTCATTAAGAATATAACAAGTCTTCCTTGCTTTTTTTATTGACAATGTTCTCCAAACTGGTGCAATACTGAAGAAAATGTGGCTTGGATCCTGACCGTTTCTCCTTGTGTATATGAAATTTTCCCAAAATAATAAAAAGTTGTACAATAAAAGTACTATTATTATTATTATTATTATTGCTACATTAATTTGAATAATACATGCATATATCAAAATTATTTAATTTAAATATAACATTTGTTTTCCTTCTAATGACATTTTCCACATCCACCCAAAACATCTTCAAAATAGATTCTTTTTCTATTAAACAAAAATCGCATGAATAGTCAATATCTAAATTAAACCTCTCTAACACACGTTTAGCTGGATATATACCATGTCAAATTTTAAATGTAACCTCTTTTACTTTATTATTTAAACGGTATGCTTCACAAATACACCAAGCTTTATTCCAGTTTATAATACACTGATCCCCAATAAGCTTTTATGAGTAGCTGTTTCACCTGTTATGATATTCCTAATATGTTTATTAGTACAGCTGTGCTGTCTTTAACATATATTGCCTCAGAAGAATCACTTCCACACGCTCTTACAAAATGTATAACTTGTTGAGGTATGACAGCATACTCTTTTGGTGTAACTGGAAACCCAAATTTATCCCAAAAAACTAACACCAATGTTATTTTCATACCACCTGTTATAGAAGAGAGATCTATTTTTATATCGAATGCATCTATTATTCCAAATAATATAATTATTTAAGGAAAAATTGTGCTTAAACACCAGCATCCAGCTTGTTTGTGAAATTTGACTTCACAGGCAGTTTATCAATTTTAAAGGGATAGTTCACCCAAAAATGAAATTGTGATGTTTATCTGCTTACCCCAAGGGCATCCAAGATGTAGGTGTCTTTGTTTCTTCAGTAGAACACAAGTGAAGATGTTTAACTCCAACAGTTGCGGTCTGCCAGTCGTATAATGCATGTGAATGGGAACAGTTGAGAGTAAAAAAACACACACATACGAATCCATATTAAACTCTGCAGCTCGTGACGACACATTGATGTCTTAAGACACGAAATGATCGGTTTGTGCGAGAAACCGAACAGTATTTATATAATTTTTTTACCTTGAATGCGATCTACACTCACCTAAAGGATTATTAGGAACACCATACTAATACTGTGTTTGACCCCCTTTCGCCTTCAGAACTGCCTTAATTCTACGTGGCATTGATTCAACAAGGTGCTGAAAGCATTCTTTAGAAATGTTGGCCCATATTGATAGGATAGCATCTTGCAGTTGATGGAGATTTGTGGGATGCACATCCAGGGCACGAAGCTCCCGTTCCACCACATCCCAAAGATGCTCTATTGGGTTGAGATCTGGTGACTGTGGGGGCCATTTTAGTACAGTGAACTCATTGTCATGTTCAAGAAACCAATTTGAAATGATTGGAGCTTTGTGACATGGTGCAATATCCTGCTGGAAGTAGCCATCAGAGGATGGGTACATGGTGGTCATAAAGGGATCGACATGGTCAGAAACAATGCTCAGGTAGGCCGTGGCATTTAAACGATGCCCAATTGGCACTAAGGGGCCTAAAGTGTGCCAAGAAAACATTCCCCACACCATTACACCACCACCACCAGCCTGCACAGTGGTAACAAGGCATGATGGATCCATGTTCTCATTCTGTTTACGCCAAATTCTGACTCTACCATCTGAATGTCTCAACAGAAATCCAGACTCATCAGACCAGGCAACATTTTTCCAGTCTTCAACTGTCCAATTTTGGTGAGCTCGTGCAAATTGTAGCCTCTTTTTCCTATTTGTAGTGGAGATGAGTGGTACCCGGTGGGGTCTTCTGCTGTTGTAGCCCATCCGCCTCAAGGTTGTGCGTGTTGTGGCTTCACAAATGCTTTGCTGCATACCTCGGTTGTAACGAGTGGTTATTTCAGTCAAAGTTGCTCTTCTATCAGCTTGAATCCGTCGGCCCATTCTCCTCTGACCTCTAGCATCAACAAGGCATTTTCGCCCACAGGACTGCCGCATATTGGATGTTTTTCCCTTTTCACACCATTCTTTGTAAACTCTAGAAATGGTTGTGCGTGAAAATCCCAGTAACTGAGCAGATTGTGAAATACTCAGACCGGCCCGTCTGGCACCAACAACCATGCCACGCTCAAAATTGCTTAAATCACCTTTCTTTCCCATTCTGACATTCAGTTTGGAGTTCAGGAGATTGTCTTGACCAGGACCACACCCCTAAATGCATTGAAGCAACTGCCATGTGATTGGTTGATTAGATAATTGCATTAATGAGAAATTGAACAGGTGTTCCTAATAATCCTTTAGGTGAGTGTATGTACAACAGCCTTGAGCGCGCCATCACTTCCGGTGGGTGAGGTCAAATGTACACGATATGGCGTATCTCAATCGGATGCAAGCGGCGGAAGTGATCTCTCGCGCGTATCTCTACGCCATATCGTGTATTTTGACCTCATTTACCGGAAGTCATCGCGCAGTGAACACGGATGTACATAGTGTTGTATTTGAGGAAAAAAAATTATATAAATGCTGTTCGGTTTCTCGCACAAAACTTTTGTGTCTTAAGACATTGTGTCGTCACGAGCCGCAGGGTTTAATATGGATTCGTATGTGTGTGTTTTTTTACTCTCATAGCTCTCATACTCTCAACTGTTCCCATTCACATGCATTATACGACTGACAGACTGCAACGGTTGGAGTTAAAAATCTACATTT